>CATIWR010048109.1:0-22008 GCA_949677035.1 Omphalea diandra | reverse complement strand
CGATATCCAGCGTGTCTCTAGAGTTTTGTTTAACACACATAGTCAAACATATATATATATATATATATATATATATATATATATATATATATATATATATATATATATATATATATATATCCTTAGCACAAACTTAATATGTGATTTGTCGATCCTAGGAAACAATAGGCACAAAGGTGTCTTACATAACAACTTTATGAGTGCCTCAAAATTTCACTTGAACAAGTGAAATCTTACTTGTGACACCATCCTTTTATCTATCAATAGGGGATAATGGGGACAAAGGTCTTTGCATTGTAATGACCCTAAAATGTGGCATGCACCCAAGTCCAAAATGATGGTCATCAGGGGACCAAATGCAGGATAATATGTTGGTACCATCATTAGGAATTATGAAGTTACCACTTGACTTTGTTCAAAACAAGAATCCAAGAAAGACAAAATTTGAACCCAATATAAGTCAATTAAAAGGCCCATATCGTCTTCACCTCATCAGAGATTAGGTTCGAAAATTGGGTATAACTTGGAAAAAAGGTTAGGCAAAACTCTAAATTGTCCAAATATCGGGATTCGACCTTTGAGTATCTTTGGTTCACTTTTAATACTTTAGCTGTGTTATTGATTAGTCCAATTAATAGTCCTAAGCATACATCTAGCACAATTGAGTCAACCAAATCATTCTATCAATCCATAAGAGAGAGGTGTCATGCATCATGGTATAGGGTTCATCATGCATGTCCATACATCCATCCATCCATCATATACATCACACAAAAGGGATAGGGGTCATGCATTCCTGGTATAGGGTAGGCATGCATACATCAATCATCTAGGTTGCATGAAAAATTTACCAGGCTGACACTTTCCCATTTTGGAAATGTTTCATCTCCAAAACTTCATAGAAACTTCTCGAAAACATTTCAAACACATTTTCATAATATAGTAAAATTGAAAACCCATTTCATAATTGGAAACACGTATCCCAAATGAAAAAAATAAAACAAGGAAAAATATTTATAAATAATTAAGAATAAAAAGATATCTTAAAAAACATTAAGAACAAAAAGACATTAAATTTCTAAATAAGAAAATAATATTAAAATAAAAATTAAAAATCCATTAAATTCCTAAATAAGAAAATAATATCAAAATAAAATTTAAAAGTTGTCAAATTCTTAAACTTTTTAGATTAAATATTATTAATAAATTATAGACATTTATTTTTCTTTGTTCTAGAAAACTTGATTTGTTATTTTTCTTAATTTTTTATTTTAATATTTATTGATAGTAAATTATGTTTGAAATAAATAATATTATTAAATTTTTATATATAATATTAATATTTATAAATTTCCTAATATTTTTAAAATTTTTTATATTTACCCTTATATTTTTGATATTTTTGCGATTCCCCCATGTTTCCATTTCCTATAATTTTGACAAATACATGTTTCGCCATTTCAGTTTCCATATTTCATCATTTCTCATTTTCGTTGTCGTGCAACATTATCCATCATTCATGATCACATGGAGTGATCATTAAGATAAACTTATGGTCTAACTTAAATAAAGCACCTACACCTAAAGGAAGAAAAGAAGTTAGTAATCAAATGATGAAAAAAAACAAATAAAAGAAACTAAAGGAAAAATAAATGAAGTCCCTTATATCTTACCACATCTCCAAAGTCAAGATCCCTAAACATACATCTAATGTCCATGGTAACACATCCCAACATCACAAATCAGTATACAAAACATTATGAAAATGCATGAGTCAAGAATAATCAAAGGGATAAATATGCAATGTAAAGCATACTTGAAGGATATTGAATGGCCTAAGGCAAAGATTTACCCAAATGATATCCTAGGGTTGATTAACCCTCCCTCATATTGCTCATAAAGAGCTAAAACACCCATAACACAACTAAGTGTTATAAAAGTTAGAATGCCAAATTAAGGAAGGGGATTGAAGAACTAAAACATTATTCGTATGGTTAACATATAAACTCCCAACACAAGGGGAGCTCTCAAGGTTAATAGAACCTTAAGATCCTTACTTGATCATGGCCCTGAAATGATTAAAACATAATCAAAACGTCTCCTTGAAATCAAATGAAATATCTCAAGGGCTTTTTGATATGATAAGCAATAAAAACCATGTGAAACACAATCAAGACTCTTTTTTTGAAGTGAATGAGGGTTTTAGGTCATTAAACCTCACCTTATTCTACTACTGGGTCATAAAATATCATAAAAAAGTTCTTCGAAAAGAAATAAATTCAAAGAAGGAGAAGAAAACATACTTTGTAAAAAATTATCTTCTAGGCAAACTGGATTGTATAACTCAATATTGAGGCTAGCCTATATTAACGGTTGTACAACCTACCATGAAGGTTGTACAACCCTTATTTTCTGGATTTTAAAAGACAAAAAAAAAGAAAAAAAAAGGAAGAAAAAGGGAGAGTTAGGGGAGTCCTGAATGCTTTTTGGAGACATCCTTGTCCTCAGAGCACATATGAGTCTAGTATCCTCCAAAATGTTTAGGAAATGCATAAAAATGAATAGATTAGGTTTAGTTTTACCTTGGATTTGATTGGAGTGGGTTAGGGTTTAAGGTTTTTATGTTAAGTATGCTTTTGAAAATTCATTTTAGCAAAGTAACCTTAGGGTTTCTAAGCCTATTCCCCTTTTTAAATGAGAGGAGTGTTTATAGGTGTTGGGTGAGTGCACTAGACTTTACAATGGTTCTGGTCTCACCTTAAATGTACCCAATCATAGAGAGAGAGAGAGATGAATCTCTTGGAATTAAGGTTTGCACACCAACTGTACAACAAGAAATGAGCTATACTTCTACCTATCGAGGCTGCAAAGCCCTAAGGTTTAAGGGAGACCAATTCCAAAAGATTCAAAAGGTTAGGGTTCCAGGATGGGTTATATAGCTAAACTTGGTGGGTTGTACAACCATTCTTGATGGGCTTTATAGCCCATCAATCTTCACAGATAGTTTTATGCTTGATCTTGGGTTTGGTTTTAGGCTTCTCCAAGGTATCCTAGGGCTTTTCATCTCTTTCTTTGACAATTCCATTTGCATTCAGGGGGAATAGATTAAGTGATTTTCATCATCTAGTTTTGCATCCAAAGGTCCAAAACTTGATACTTACACATGCACAACAAACATGCCTTAAAGGTGACTATCCAGTACACGCCCCAAAACACGTGTATACAAAACACTGTTTCACATATAGTATAATATCTATGAAAACACTCGATATCTAATGTATGCTCACATAAAAAATATAAATTAATGTATACTTGCTCATCCAACTGTATGAATAATCATTTATATGATTACTAAATAACAAAAATATTCTTCATTCTCTGTTTAATATCAAGATTGCCAAAATTTAATCAACTTTGGCTAATTTTTTTCAGAATTTAAAATATTGGATAATTTTGTCAAAACTAAAAAAAGGATTGAATTTTAGGGCCAATAAACTAATAGTAAAATATACTTCAATTTATACTACCTTTATTATTTGAATTATTCTAAGAGAAGATAATTCCAAAATCATAAGTAAATATAATAAAAATCTAAATTTGTAATACTTTAAGCTTATCCAATATCTAAAATATATTCAAAATAATCACTTAAAGAAAAAAATATTCAAAATATATTTATTAACTCACTAAACTTTAATATCAAAACAATCATTTAATAAAAAAACTTTATAAAATATTCTTTATATCTAAATCAATCCAAAGCATACATGTATATTAATTTATAGTAAAATACCCTGTTAAAAAGCTTATCCATTTACCTGATTGTATAGGGCTATAAACCAATTACCTCCACTCAATTTGCTTATTCCTTCCAAATAAGTACTTTGAACTTGATCCTATAATTTTATAAAAATATAATTTAGAAATCACTTTCATCAACTTCTTTATAATTTTTTTTATTTAATTCTAATCTTATTTCTAAAAATTCTATTTATTTTTTCTCTCTTATTTAAATTAATTAATTCTATAAAAAATTCAAAAAATTCTTCTCCATAATTTGAACTATCCCTTCTTGTAAAATGAATCTAATTTTTGTAATAAATCATAACACACAATATTCATCTAGGGGGCCTCCAATCATTTAATAAAATCTCTATTCAAAAGGCCTAATTATTTATCCACAATTCAATCCAAGTAATTCTCCAACAAAGGTAATTTCTTTTAGTCCTTATCCATTCAATTGAATTTAAATTGATCAATTATCCAAAATATTAATAATAATATCCTACTATTAAATTATCTATTATTTTCCAACAATTATATACAATCGATTTTTAATTTTAAGCAAGTTATCTAATTAATTAGATTTTTATTATATATATAATTAAATATCTCAAAATTTTAATATCCATCTTATATTCCACAAATCCTATTACAAACTAATAATCTCAACCAAATAATAGTATTCATAAGTTAATATTAATTTTTTATTTCATATATCCACCTAATTAAATTCAATCACTTAATTTAATAGCAGCAACGACAACAACAACAATAATAATAACGATAATGATAATGAAAATCTTAATTTCTTAATATCTAATTAACCAACTATTCTCCCATAATATTAGAAATTTTAATTAATAAATATTAACTTTCTCTTTTATTTCCTTTAATAATCATTTAGCTTTAAATTATATAATTTAACAATATTAATCATAAATCTTAATAACTTAATGTTCAATTGCCACAATTATCTAATAATTATCATAATCACAAATTAATCATTATATATCTCATCTACTAACATTTTGATTGACAAACAAAAATTACAAGTTAAATTAATTTGCCTATACACATATAGCTATCAGTTGATCCATCACCGATCACTAATGTCAATGATCAAAGGGTGCCAATGAACTCGTATCAACACGTAGATCATATTTCTAGTATCTAATATTCCATTCCTGTCAATAATTAACTATAAACTAATCTAATAATATTGACTGCCGATTTTCTAACGATGTTCATTTGTTATAAAGTTGATGTTGATGGAAATGTTGTTAAGAGTGGACTTCATCCATGCATTCAAATCATCCATAACTAGCCAAAATCATCTCAAATTGAGAAAAATTAGATTGACATAATGTTTTCTCTCTCCATCACAACTTACATTTTTGGCCACCATAGACATCAGTGCTACCACCAAAGCGAAGCCTAGGTGATGGTAAATCAATTCGCACTACTCTCAACATCTACCATCAATAGAGGAGGGAGAAATTACCGATTGAAGTTCTTGACACCAGAACTTCTCTCCTTATTTTTACTCTCCTCATCGCATTTCATTACCTCAAACTATTAGAAATTACTTGATCTCTTCCTCTTCTTTCTAATGATACCAAATATGCCCTTTAACTCCTCTAAAATCACAATCTAACATTTTTGTTCCCTCTCTTATTTTTTTTAATGCAACTCCTATTGTTTTTAATTTATTCCTATAAAAGAAGACCCCTTTTATCAATTACAAGTTTAGTCCTTTAATTTTATCCACTCATGATGACGATCCATAATTTTAATGACTTAGATATTTATAACTTTTAAAAAATATAAATTATAAATATTAAGGTGTTACCATTCTCTCATCTTTAAGAAATTTTGTTCTCAAAATTTTGGTGCAAGTGTTTTAAGTCACTAATATAAAAGTCACTCTACTTTCACTCCACTTATAAGATCAAATATCATACACCTAAATCTAATTGCTATTTATCTTTTTAGACCTTTATACTTTGCCAGATTTCCTCTTTACTAAAGTCTTACATGCCTAAAGATGTCACTATCTACATTGCATAGTTTATTCTAACAACTACACGTGTTATATAATCTTAAGTTTCAAGATCTTTTATACCATCCATATAGCGAATCCAATCCATTTTGGGTTATGCTCACATAATTCAAAATTCTGAAATCCTTAACAAAATCATTTTATCAATTGGACATTTCTTATTTGTTTTGGAACTGACATCCTTGCATCTAAAATTGATGGAATATATATATATATGGAGAGAAGATAAATTAACTTACGTATTGTCTCAACATTAGAAAACCTTAGGATTCTTTCCTTGGCAGCTCACACTTCTTCCTCTCCTTCTTCTTCTTCTTCTTCTTCCTTTCTTTCTTTCTTCCTTAGCTCTCTCTTTCTTCTGTTGTACCTCACGTCTAACCCCTTAATTTTGATCCTATAGGGTTAGAAATTCCATTTGTAAGCCTATTACAATAAGACAAAATCATGGTGTTTCATTCCTATTGGTTGAAAGTTGACTTTCCTCTTTTAGTCCCTCTACTACACTCCTTTAGCACCTTTATCCATCTTCTAATCCCTATATGCTCCTTATACTTTTAAATAAGCTCTCTAATACTATTATTTATGATAATATAATATGCACACAACATAAGATAATTTTTCAGGCAACTATACAAATATTACATATATGTTCAAGTGTCCCAAATGTAATGGTGCAAGTGTCATTGTCGTGCTTATCCAATTCACTTGTCTAAATGACTATTTATCCAATGCCTAAGTTCATGTGTGGTTTGAAATCATTTGTGCAATGAATATGTTCATGTGATAATGCCAATGAATGTGGATAGGGATGTTACATTTCTTCCCCTCTTATAAAGAATTTCGTCCTCGAAATTCAATACCTGTAAACAAATATGGATATTATCATTTCATGTTCTCTTCGGTTTTCCATGTAGCCTCTTCTTGTGAGTGGTTTCTCCATAACACCTTAAGTAAATGGATTTCTCAATTTCGTAACTGTTTTGTCTTATAACTATTGATTTCTAGTAGTTTTTCAATGTAACTTACATCATCTAGAATTGTTATTGCTAGATCCCTAAGTATATGTGTAGGATTAGACTAATACTTTCTTAGCATACTTACATGGAATACATCATGAATCTGAGCCATCTCAAGTGGTAGTGCTACCTTGTAAGCCATGGACTAATTCTTTATAGAATATCATAGGGTCCTATGTATTGAGGACTCAGTTTTCCCTTCTTGCCAAATCGAATTATTCCTTTCCATGGTGAAACTCAAAAGAACACTTTGTCTCCCACCTCATATTCCATTTCTCTTTTGTATTGGTCTGCATAGCTCTTTTGCCTGTCTTGTGTTGCTTTAAGTTTGCTCTTGATTACCTTCACCTTGTCCATAGTATCTTACACTAGTTTTGGCCCTTCTAAAACACGCATCCTTTCTTCATCCCAATAGATAGGACTTTGACATTTTCTTTCATATAGTGCTTCATATGGTGCCATCTGTATACTGCTATGATAATGATTATTATAAGTTTCAATCAAAGCAATACATTCATCCCATACACCTTTGAACTCTATCACATCAGCTCGAAGAATGTCTTCAAGTGTTTGAATTGTCCTTTCTGATTGCCCATCTATCTGAGGATGAAAAGAAGTACTAAAACTTAATTAGGTACCTAAATCCTATTGCAAACTAACCCAAAATTGAGATGTAAATCGTGGATCTCTATTTGATAAAATGGACACTGGAACGCCATGCAATCTGATAATTTCATCCACATATTTCTTGGCTAAGTGCTTAAGTGAACTACCCCATCGAATAGGTAAAAAGTGAGTTGACTTAGTTAGTCTATCAATGATCACCTATATAACATCAATCTTCTTCAAGGTCCTCGGTAACCCATATACAAAGTCCATGGTTATTCTTTCCCATTTCCATACTAGAATTGTCATTGGTTTCAATTTTCCAATTAGTGCTTGATTTTACATTTTGATTTGCTGACAAGTCAAACATTTTGAAACATAGGTTGCTACATCTTTCTTCATTTTAGGCCACCAAAATGAGATCGTAGGGTATTGTACATTTTCATCATTCTTGGATGCATGGCATATGGAGCATTATGTGCTTTTTCTAGGATTTCTCTTTGCAAGTTGTCAACATTAGGCACATAAATATGAGAACCCAACATCAAGGCATCATTTCGAATATCAAAATCACCATGTCTCCCCTGTTTTACCATTTCAATCTTCCTATATAACTTTGGATCCTTGCTTTGGGCTTCTTTAATTTGTTCATGCAACATTGGCCTTACTTGAAAAGTAGCAATTAATTCCCCATTCTTTTGTATCTATATTCATGGCTTGTAATTGAACTAAATAAGACAATGGAAATACATGTAAATGGGCTACACTGCTTCTTGATTTCCTACTCAAAGCATCAACAACCACATTTGCCTTCCCTGAGTGATACTTGATGGTGCAATCATAATCCTTTAACAGTTTTAACTACCACCTTTGTCTCATGTTTAATTCTTTTTGGCTCATTAAATACTTCAAGCTCTTGTGATCTGTAAATATATGAAAAGTTTCTTCGTACAAGCAATGTCTCCATATTTTCAAAATAAACACAACAACAACAAGTTCTAGGTCATGTACTGGATAAGATAATTCATAAGGTTTTAGTTATCTGCATATGCAATTACCTTACCATGTTGCATTAGAACACATCCCAAACCTTGATCAGCGACATCACTATATACTACAAATCCTCCATTACAATAGGAATGGCTAACACTGGAGCTGATGTCAATCTATCTTTTAATTCATCAAAACTCTCCTGACATGCTTTAAACCACTGAAATGGTACATTTTTTTGAAGTAACTTAGTCAAAGGAGCAACTATAAGTGAAAAACCCTCAACAAATCGACGATAATACCCAACTAGTCCTAAGAAACTTTAGACTTCTATAACATTCTTTGGGGTTTCCCATTTTACTATTGCTTCAATTTTGTTTGGATCCACCTCTATGCCCTTTTCAAAAACTATATGTCCTAAAAATATCACATGGTCAATCCATAACTCGAACTTGCTTAATTTAGCAAATAGCTATTTTTCTCTCAAAATGTAACACAACCCTTAAGTGTTGTTCATGCTCTAAACCATCCCATGTAAGCACTAGAGGCTGGGCATCACTCTCTAGAATGGTTTCCCATTAATCATATGTATCCCTTGTAAGAGCAACACTGCACAATCAAACTTTTCATCTAGTATACATTTCATCAAATTCAAAACTCTTTGTGTTCTCTTTAGTCATGTCTCTGCCACTGATGGATCTGTGGTACCATTGAAGTCAACTGCACCCTGTTTTCTTACTTTGTCATACCTTCTCTCTCTTTGAATTTTTGGACCCTGCACTATTGGTTCACCAATTCTATGTTATGGTTGCCCATGAGATATGTGTTGTACATGAGAATATGCCGGAGATCCTACTTTATTAGTAGGTAGATCTCTTAATAGTTAGCATGATGCTTTTATGGAATGCAAATTGGTTGACTCCTCTGTCCTTGGTGAGCCATGGGTACTACCATGACTACCCTATGCTAATACCTTATAGACATATAAGACTATGTCATATGATAATGTATAATAATGCAAATGTCATGTCATGCTCATATGTATGTCCCTATGGAACCCATCCGTATTATGAGACCAAAAACTGTAATGACCATTTTCATTTACAAATCTCATAGCATTCATGTCTAAAATACATATGCATAAAGGTGTTACTCATCATACATACACAATCCAACATGTATTTAATATACATATATGTTAACTAATGTTTAAGGCTAGTGATTATAAACTAGTTTCTATCTAGATGCATGTACATGACACAAGGAGAGAGAGAAAGAGTTGGAATTCAGCCGACGAAATGTGGTCCATGTGTCCCGATGCAAACCCCTAAGCACCAAAATGTTCAATCTTTTGCTTCAGTATCTGAAAAAAAAATTTACGATTTGGTGAGTTGTCACTCAATGAATAAAAATAATAATAAGATTCTTATGTCACAACCAATAATCAAATATCATCAGGATACATTACAAGTATAAAGTTTGACTATGCAAGTGCAAGTGCAACAGATTAATTTTTGTCGTGACCATGCAAGGAAAACACTGCTCCTAGGAATTCATGTGATTCAAGTGACATTTGATTTTATTGGCCAGCATATAACAAGTGATTCATTTGATTAATACCACGTGCCAATGGGACCTATTGGTCCATCTTCCACGTGATTTGCAAGTGTTTGACAAGCTAGTCACAACAGCCTTTTAGTTTCATGTGCAAGTGCTCATTCGCAAATGGTATACCAAGTAATCATTAAGAGCATATGATTCTCACTTGACTTGTATTCATATGTAAAATGTAATAATTCAATCATATATACATTTAATAGAACATAATCATATCATAAAATTATCACACACACACACATTGAATCTAACTATGGTTTTTACTCACCTTTTGATGTGACCAACCTTTATGGTAAGTTTGGTTCTCTTTCTAGGGCTTCCTCAATTTTTGAGATCCTAAAATTTGATACATACATGATTATAAGTATGTAAAAATGATTATGAATGATTGGTATGCAACTATGGAATGATTCATGCAAGTGGACCTAGTGTTTATGCATGTTTTTCCTTATATGGCAGCCTAAGCTTACCACACTCTCACAATAATAACTCTAGATGCACTAATCCAAATGACTTGATTCTTTTTTTAAAACAAACTAGACATATAATTATACAACATATTCAAATTTTAAGCCAATATCAGACACACGAAAAATATGGAGAATTTTTAAAGTTTGCTCTATTGCAATGTCATCTCAGTCTGAGTAGGTCTTGGATTCTTGGGTGTATCTCAAATTGTACATATCAAATTGCAATAACAATCTACCATCAGTTACAAAACATATAAAGGAACATTTTTCATGTTTTACTCATTATCTAATTCAGTATATAAATTCACCAAAACAAAGGACCAATCTCAGGATGAGCAGGTTTGTAACATGTTAACAAATAGTCATGATGAAGGGATAATATCTTAACAACCGTACTGGATTTGGAAAAAATATTTCATAGGTATATAGATTAGACATAAATATACAACTTTCAAGTTTGGACCACCATTAAATTCTGAATCTATGTCCATCAAATTCTTGGAAAACATAATTAAAAGAAAGGTAAGGTTTCATTTGGATACAAGGTCAGTCCCAATCAATGAGCCATATCTCTTTCCACATAACAAATCAATCAAAATTGCTTGATAGATATTTATAGGGGATATAAAGCTAAAAATTTCATCTTTTGTACTCCATCAAAATCAAAATATAAGGCCATCAAAATATAAGAAAACAAAAAGACTGAGGTCATTTCGGTTGGTTGTGAACCAGCCCTAATGAAGGAGCCATAACTCCTCACACATACAAAATCAAGCAAAACTGTTTATATGGGATATAAAGCTACAATTTTCATATATATATAATTTTCATATAATTATATACAATTAAAGTATAGTTTAATTATGCACTACAATTTTAATTAAAGTATGTGTCTTTATGCACACACACACACACACACACACACACACACACACACACACACACACACACATATATATATATATATATATATATATATATATATATATATATCTGTGTGTGTGAAGTTTCAATAGTTATTGCAATTTTTATCTATCTATGGTTACCCCACTTTTAGTCTTTAGATTAAAAATCCAATATTTTTTTTTATCATTTTGACTTGCAATTAATGCTTATACTGAAAACTATAAGCATTTATTGTTCAGTTGTAAAAACATTAACTATCCATGGAGATGTAACTATTAAAAACTCTTATATATATATATATATATATATATATATATATATATATATACACACACACACCCAAATAAAGATAAAAATTTTTAATTAAATTAATTTAACCTTGATTTAAAAATTAATTTAAATATTAAGAATACTAAATTTCTATTAGGACTTTTCAATTAATTTTAATTAAATTGATACTAATTAATATAAATTCTAAAACAGCTCCTTATTAAGAATCTAAACTAATGTAAATAAAGATTCTTAAAATAATTTTAAACTTATATTTTAATATTAAATTCTTTTATATAACTATAATAAAAAATTTTAAATATGGTTTTTTTCCTAATTTTAATTCAGTATTCAATTAAATATCCTTTATTGTAAGTACTTCTAAACTCATCTCATTTTTTTAAGAAAAAAAAAATCTAGAGAAACCTAATCATTATTTTGAATCCTTATTGATAAGAAAAATTTAAAATGATAGAATATATAATTCTCTCAATGTATTTTAATCTCTTAACCATTAGGCCAAAATCTTATCAATATTAAAACGTATACATAATTAGAGCCTGAATTTCTCCCATTGCAATTCCTTTTCTCAATCCTGAAAAATTTTCACTTTATAAAGAAGGGTAAAGTTTTTAGGAGCATATGATTCATGTTAGCATAGTTCCATTTGTGATAAACACTCATTGGCCCGACAAGAATTATTCCAATGAATATGAAAAAGAAATTGTCGCCTGTGAAGTTTCAATCAATGATAACTGAAGGTTTTTGGAGTCGAATCAGATCTATTCATAAATTGATTAATCATTTAATTTAATTATAAATTAAAATTAATTTATTAAAAAATTAACTAAAATTATAAAATATCTGTTAAATGTTAAAAATATTTTTATTTTGTTATTATATTATATTATTTTTAAAATATTTTAAATTATATATATATATATATTGTTAAATCAATTTGATTAAAATAATTCAATTGATAAAATTAAAAATCAATCAATTTCAGTCCAAATTTAATAACATTGATGATAACCCAATGCATGCTAGTTTCTGACCATGCCAGCCTAACATGAGAATCTCATATCAGCATCTAAATGGTGCATATATATATATCAGGTGTACAAGATGAAGAAATTAAAACATAGGTAATGGCAGCCTGGATCAATTTTTTAAACCAAAATAGTAAAATTGATATAAACATTATGTCACAAAATCTTATTTAAATTGTTTTTTTTTTTTTTTAAACTCTGAAGGTCTCATGTTCAATTTCCTCATTCTCTTATAACTCTAATATAAATATTATCTGACACATGTTTATAGGACAAGTGTAACAGTTGTCTATGTCACTTTAGATTCCATTTGAACATGTTTATAGGACAAGTGCAACAGTTGTAAATGTCACTTCAGATTCCATTTGAACCATAAGAATACATCAGCTTAAATAGTGAAACAGCCCAAACCAAGCACACCAGATAATGAGTGCAAATAAAGTGCGAGTAAAATTTAGTTACAATCAATTGCTCAATATAATTGGTTGTGCTTTAACTGAGGGGAAATATCACTCAACAAAACCTATTCCAATATCACAACCAAAAGCTTGCAACACCTTATACCTCACCACTGAGATCCAAGAAAGAAACTAAGACATCCGAATTTTGTATGCAATATAAAACCCCTCCTAAAATATAAATGAACTCATTTATAGTTGAATTCAGAACGGGCAACTTATAATTTGGTCATCTAGGTCCAGACAGCTCCATTGCTTCAATAATGAATGAAGATTCTTCATGGACATCACTGTAATGCCTTGAGAAATTGCCAGCCCTTGCCTCACAAATACTTGACCCACCTTGTGATTCCTCTATTGCTGATTGCCCAACAAGCCCTTCCAGGATTTTCAAGACTTCAGACATCTTTGGACGGAGCTTAGGATGTGGCTGAGCACACTGCATGGCCAACTCCACTACCTTTCCGAGCTCCACCACATCAAAACATGCCATCAAATCCCTGTCTACTAGAACTTCCAACCTCTTCTCCTCATGCAAAGTCCTAGCCTGCAAGTATCAACCTCCTATAAATTTCTGCTCGCTTCAAAAATTTTTGAAATAAATGAACTTTGAATGAGTTTTTGAGTCTTCGTAATAATTTATTGTTACAACCCCCTACACCAGTAAAACATGGTTGTAATTCCCCTTCTTATGGGCTTCAAAAACATCAAAACCCTAGTCCTCACATTGCATGGGATGATGGACAAGGCAGTTAAAAAATGTTCGTTTATACATCAGTTCATTTTGAATGAACAAAAGGATTTATGTGAGAATAATGTTTCCTTAAAAAATCTCAAGTTTAAACGTATTGTCTAGTTCAAGCAGTTCTTAACAGAGTAATTGTTTTTGACTTTAGAATATCGTATAACTATAATCATAGATTGACTAAAACTAGAAATTGATACAAAGATGGAAGCATTGTCTAGGATTATTTTGATGCATACTATTAACCAATACCTCAAAATAAAGATGGAAGAACAACAAACTTATAAAAGAATCACTTACCCGGTCAAGAATCATTCCCTTCTGAATTTGACCATTTCCAGCATCTAATGTTTTTTGCCCCGTTATGAGTTCCAAAAGCAGTATGCCAAATCCAAAGACATCTGTTTTTTCAGAAGACTGCCCAGTTGAAAGATACTCAGGAGCAATGTGGCCTACAGTACCCCGTACTGCAGTACTTACATGTGAATCTCTTTGATCTAACAGCTTAGCAAGTCCAAAATCTCCAACTACAGCTTCAAAACTTTCATCAAGTAATATGTTTGCGGCTTTCACATCCCTGTGAATTATTCTTGGATTACACTGTTCATGCAAATATAGAAGTCCACGGGCAGCCCCAAGGGCAATGCGAATTCGTCTGTTCCAATCTAGTGACGGTATTTCTCGACACGTCTCTGTTACAGAGAATCAAGCTTGTAAGGATGTGACCCAAAAGAAAGGAAAAGGAGACAGTGAAGAAATTGCAACGCCTGTAGTTGGAGTTTTTATTTTTATCACAATACTGAAGGAGGTAAAAAAAAAAAAAAAAAAAAGCAACAAATTCCAAAGTCTAACAGAGTAAAATCCAAGTATGAATTTACATTTTCGTTCGAGCAGTTCTTAATACTATCAATATTTAAAAAAAACAAATATGTACTATCCGAAAAAAATTAAAAATTGCTAGAAATAAGAGTAGAAAATGATTCAGTATGATTTGCTAGAAAATCATGAATCAGTAGAGACTTTAAACCTCTCAATTATAATAAGTAATTTATTTGCATTTAAATAGAACTAATAATTATTCTAAAAAAAATAAAAATAAGAATAATAATAGTCCGTCTTCCCTAAATCATAGTTGGGGACAAATTGCACATTCATCAAATAAATGAAACAAACCTCTCAAGCGGTCAGCAACACTGCCATTAGGCATATATGGATACACAAGCAATCTCTCATCAGGTGTCATGCAGAAGCCATACAGACGCAAGAGGTTTCGATGCAATGCCAAGCCAATCATTTCAACTTCAGTTTGAAACTGAACTTCTCCATTGCAATTTGGATCTTTTAGCCTTTTAACTGCCACCAGTGTCTCATTTGGAAGACATCCCTTGTAAACCACCCCAAACCCACCTTGACCCAAGATATTTTTTGAGCTAAAGTTGCCAGTAGCAAGTTGCAGTTCACGAAATGAGAACCTCTTTAATTGACCAATATGGAATTCATAATCTTGCTGCACTGCAAATTGAAATTATCACAATTTCTCATAGTATTTATGGTAATCTATATGCTTAATGTTGACCAAAATAAATGGAATATGGAGTTCAGAAAGTACCATATGATGTAGATAGTAGTCGGGACCTACACCAGTGCACCCAACAGACGAGCAGCATTACAGAAATCACAAAGGTGCAACCAACACCTATAGCAACAGAAAGCACCCATTGATGGTGATTGCTGGCATTTTGAGATGAATTTGTCTCTGGAATAATACATCAAGTAGTCATTGAGTGAAAATGATAATTTAGCAAAAGAATTTTACAGGATAATTGCATTTACCATTTCCTGGCTTTGGGACCCCTGAGCAAATTTGTGAGGGGGAGGAAGAACAAAGAAAGCTATTCCCTGTAATGCTGCCATAAAAAATATAGGCCTTCAATTATATGGAGACAGAACAAACAAGAAATGTTATGCGTTTAAGAGATGCTGAAAATGAAAAAACGTTTATATAAAACAATGGACATAACTGCTAGACCTTTTTTTTTTCTGAACAATACATTACTAGTAGAAATGAATGGGCTTAAAAGCCATCAGCCATAAATGAAACCACGCTAACAGTTCAAAGTTTTTATGCTTCCACAAATAGAGACTTAACATAAAAATGAGGAAATAAGCATTAGAATATGGTATTCACAATCCAATTATTGCAGGAATACAGCTATTGGTTGCTAGATAACATGATAAATGGATAATAGCTATTAGACTAAATATCCAAATGAAGATCATAAGGCCTGAAAAACATAAAATTGGAAAATGAACTATAATTCACAGCAGATTAAAAAAAAAAAAAAACAAAAAAGGAACACAAGATTTCATTGTGTTGACAAGATAACTTAAGCAGCATATGCTCAATCAACAGTTGAGAAACTGTTAGCAACAAAAGTACTATTGCATAAAATTCAGTACATTAGAACCAAATGAAGAATTACTAGTAAGAAAAACAGCAGTTCCACTAGAATTTCTCACCTGTACCCTTTTGCAAGTATTTTTGGAGTGGGACCACTGAGATTGTTAAAGGATAAATCCCTGCATAGTATTGGTAAGACAAAGCTAAAGCGACTTTCAAAACTCGTATGAGAAAATAATACTAGCTGACAAGCGATGGAACATACAGAAACGAAAGTCCAGTAAGATTGGCAACAAGTTGGGGGATTTGCCCTGATAACTTGTTCCTATCAAGCCTCCTGAAAAAATTGGCAAGTTAAAGCTTTAGACACAGTTGTTTAAAAGAAAACGCCAACATTAGAACCAACAGGAATATCGATGCCAAAACGCATGAGGAAGCCACACTCACAAGTAACTTAGATGGGAAAGAAACGCCAAAGAGCTCGGAATACCTCCAGCAAACTGGTTACCTGAGAGGTCCAAAGTCTGAAGCTCTGATAGTTTTCCTATCTCCACTGGAATTAGACCACCTATCTTATTGTTTTGCAATAGCCTGAAAGTACACAGCACAAAAATTAACTAGTGGATGCAATATAAAGCCTCAAGACACAAAACCAGGTAACAATAAAAGTGCAAACAAAGAAAAACAAACTTACAATGTCGTAAGATGACTCAGATTCCCAATACTGGGGGACAAAATCCCTGAGAATCCCATGCTTGCCATTTCACTGCCAACACCCAAAAAGAATATCTTTAAAGACAATGCAGAAACAGAATTTGAAAAGTGCATTTTCCATCTCTACCATTTTCTAGAGAACCAAACAAGAAAAATATATGACTTACAGGGAAATGACAAATCCTTCAGAAGAGCAGCCAACCATGTTCCAAGTGCAGGGGTCAACAGAGTTTATATCCCAACCATCCATCACCCTCAACTCATCTACCATTTCTCTCTTCATAGTCATCAATGCAGTCACTGATTTTTTCACACATCAAGAAAAGACCAACAAATATCAGAACTTGAAATGCAAATGCCAGAAGGATTTTTGTCATTTTAGGTATTTAAAAAAGTGTCACCTTCATAGTTAACGCCTTTAGGAGAGAGCAGAAGGCCATCAGATGCTAGAACAATATCCACCCAAAACACCAAGAAGTACAACAATATGGCCATTACAGTTTACACCTCCTAATGAGAAGAAACCAGAAACAAGAAAAGCTGAGATTTTTTACGCGGGTTCAGACTGAAATCCCAATATCTAAAATGTCTGCCGTGTAAAGTCAGGCTGTAGGACATGAATGTAACGACTAATACAGAACCGGGATCGGACTTTCTTGCTATGGATTTCTTTTGACTGCTCAGCGATTTTTTGGAATCTTTCTCAACCTCGAAAGGAGCTACTAGAACAGCTTAAGATAATGCGAAGTATATATTATATTCACAAAAATTGGAAGTGGAGGCAAGAAATTGGATGGAGAGCCTTCATATATATATATATATATATTACTAAAATTACAATATAATGAGAAAAGTTGAACTAAAAAATGTTATTTTTTTTACTATTTATTTTATTGTTATTGTTTGTAAGAATTTTTAGTAATTGAATATTGTAGGACCAGTAAAATGGGAATCGGCGTTAGAAAGTCTCGAAATTTGGTAACGACGGAGATGGTAGCCCTGCCTCTTCGTTACCAATTACCTCTACACTACTACACTTTTATAAGTTATGACCGTTGACATATGTTACATTGAACTATCCATGATGATCAGCTGTTTCGATGCGCCGAAATTAAATAACTAAATTAGTCTTGGGCGTACTCGCCAAGCGGCGGGAAGATAGGTGCTGCCTGTTCTTGGACAGGTTCACTTCCTCCAAAACGCCATCCTTTGCTTCCCAACAAAAGTACAGTCAGGTGCTGCATGCTCACTGTCGGCAGTTACCAGTAACATACGACTCCGAACAGCGGCTCACCTAAAATACAACTCGAAACAGCTGCTCACCCAATACAGATGAACGAATGCTGGCAATAAAATTCTGGAAATCATGATTAATATGGTAAACCGTGCAAATCCAGAATAGAAGGAAAAGGGAATGAAACTAGTTACTACAATAGAACCCGATAGCATTACTTTGAATAAACAGTAAGTGATGACAATTGTCTGCTTTTTAAAAAAAGTCAGCCACCACGTCACCAAAAAACTAATAAAAACAACACAAATAAACCAAACCCAACATCCAACAGCGTGCCCATTGCCCACCCTTTTCCCTTGGGCCATTTCCATTGGGGCCTTCTTCCTAGCTACAGATAACTTTCTCAAGCTTTTTTACCTCTGCTAGCAGCTATCTGATAAGTCCATCTCAGGCTATCTTTACCATCAAACATGTACATAAACAAAAAGGCATTTCGAGGAAGGAAAGAGGATAGGATATGAGAAAAAAACGTGGAGAATAAAACAACAAGGTGCAGCCATTGAGCTGCCTGATCCTGTACTTATCCTGATAGAGCAAAAGCTGTTGCTGGTCAGAGCTCAATGCTTGATGATCAAACACAAAAGATGATATCCCTTCGTATCAATAGAACAACTGGCTGATATCAATTCTATTATCACTTTATATCATATCATGTCCCAGCCAGGTGCAAAAAGTTTAGACCCATTTGCCTTTTCACGTGATCTGGTATCAGCTTGTTCACAAGCTCAGGAGAAGCTCCATTTAACTGCAACCAGAAAGTAGAGATTGAGCAGAAAAGAATTTACAATGGCATTGTTCACACTAAGGCAGAAGAAATGAAGTTCAGAAAATTTTTCGAACATACTTCCTGTTTGAAGTTGAAGAGATGTGGTAAAGGACGACCATTCGGTAAGCGAGCATTGGGTTCCCGGAGCTCATCAAAGAAAGGATGAGCACATGCTTCTAGCTGTGATCAAAAGTGAATTCTTGTCAGAAAGGACACACTTGCACATTAAGACGAAATTCAAATCCAAAACAGACAAAAGAAATTGCCAATGGCATCAATTTATCATGATCAAGTACAAACAAAATGGACCATTGATGCATCCTGAACTTGTTAAATATTTCTGTGATGAAAAATAGATAGGAAAGCAAAAGGACTTAAGCATACCGCTGCGCATCGTAGACTTGGTGAGTATTGCAGCAGTCGTGAAGCAAGATCAATTGCTTCTGGAGGCATCCTTTTATGGAATACCTAAACCAACAGGACATTAAGTAAATAAGGAACTAATAGCTCATGATTACATCTAGTACTCAAATAATCAACATCATATAAAATGCTTTACATCTCACAGCAAAAGAAAGTTGCAATATCTAGCCAAAATTCAAGGAATTAGAAAATTAGCTGTCCAGAAAGTGGCTAAACACAGTCGCTAGCAATAAGCATAAAACCAAACCTTGTGCCAAGGGTGTGCTTTTATCTGTGGAAACCTGAAATTAGTATAATTTGGGTTCATACAGCGAATTTCTTCTCGGGTTGGGGTCCCAAGGACCTGTAACACAGTACATCAGAAGTCAACTCACAATCGCATGAACTGCGTCAGTTTGAGCATCAATAACCAAAGGATACCTTGATAATCTCGACAAGCTGATCCACTGCATTTTCTCCAGGAAATAATGGCTGTGAAAATTAATAAATCATCAATATTCTACACAGCACATTTATACTACAGAACTTAATGTCAGAGCAATCTTAAAATGCAAAGTATTAACCTGGCCCAAAAGAAGTTCAGCAAGAACACAACCAGCAGACCATATGTCAACGGAGGTTGTATATTCTGTGGCACCAAATATAAGTTCTGGAGCCCGATAGAACCGAGAACATATGTATGATATGTTAACTTCACCTTTAACCTGATTACAAATTCACCCATGGTCAGTTTGTGAAACATTTTGATTTCATGGAAATACAAGTGACACTCCTGGAACACATCAACTAGCAGATCCATGTCTATTCAAAAAATATTTAACAATATTATTTCTTATTGTATGTCACTTGTGTCAACCATCCAAAATAGTCGGTTGCAGAACCATGCATTTGCACAGCCAATAAATGAACCTACTCATGGACCTATAAAATGAAATCAGACACTGAGTAGAAAGAAAACTGTCCATTTTGACAAAAGTGTCCTAAAATTGTGAGGGAGAAATGAGACAGAAAAAGGATGACAAAACAAAGGCCTTTTCTCACCCATGTCCAGAATAACTAGACCCTCATCCCTAGTAATGCCATACTATATGTTACAGATAATCTGAGATAGAAGGAAGTAACATGTGTGAATACCAAGACAACAAAGAAATCAAGAAGATCACACTCCAAAAACTATATAAATACAAGGTGAATGATTAATATGACTTAGTTCATATCACTATCACTTGTGTCCGAGGTCAATGGCCAAATACAAGGGAAGAAGAAAAACAAAAACAGAATAGACAAGAAAACTGACCAGCACTTTTGCACTTCCAAAATCGCACAGCTTAACTTGATGAGTTAAGGGATCAACCTGCAGAAAACAAAGAATGACTTCAGATCACATATATATATATATATATATATATATATATATATAGAGAGAGAGAGAGAGAGAAGAAAAAGAAGGGAAGTGAAGAGAGAAAGAGAAGAGGAAAAGGGAAGGGAAGGTGGATAAAACAAGACTACGATGCTTTATATGCATTTTACAGTTGTGGAAGCATACCAAAATATTTTGAGGCTTCAAATCCCTATGACAAACTCCAGGTACAGTGTGGATATATGCCAGTCCCCTAAAAATCTGCAAGATGCCACAAAGTTAATATCAGAAAGCATAAATGGCAAAAAATCCAATTCACCCTTGTATCCAAACCTTTCAAAATAACCAATCATATCCAAAATTGTTCAAACTTGTGTCTATTTTACCATGATCAAAATTGAGGTGAAATATTTGTCTTATTTCTTGAAATTGTTATCATATTTACTTAAAAATATTATATTCTTTATTGTCAAATCCATATTTAGCTCAAACATGAAACAAAAGCATAAGATTAATATTTTAATTGATAATAAAGTTTTAAAGGACTTTTTGAAAAGCCGAAAAATAGCTTATTTTTCTTTTGTATTTGAAATTTCAATTGATTTAGATCTCACAAGTACTTTTATAATATGCATGATAGTTGCACAAGAATAATTTAGCAAAAAATGGAAGTGTTCGTCTTAACTGTAACCATAGTACAATCGACATAAGTTTGATAAATTTTGGGTATAAGTGGCTATTTTGAGAGGTTTGGGCACTACGGTGAAAAATTGAAAGGGTTTGGGTTTTTTTTGGTAATTAAGCCAAAATAATATGAGAAAATAGATCCGCCTTAAACAAAAATAATTAGTATACCTGGTACATGTAGAGTTTCACATAAATGAGTGGCATAGTCTGTTTCGCATTGCTGTGATGTTTCAAAATCCGATACATGCTCTCGGGAACATATTCCATAACCAAGTTGAGAAAGAGTTCATTGTTATTTGTTGTGGAAAAGAAACAATGCTTCAAAGAAATCACATTAGGATGATCCATCACACGCATTAGTTGCAGCTCACGGTTCTTGTATCTTTTGTCCTGC
>CATIWR010048106.1:0-21287 GCA_949677035.1 Omphalea diandra | reverse complement strand
AAAATAGAAGACTATTCACATCACTTAAAGAGAAAGAAGATGGAGATGTCACATTTGGTAACAATGCCAAGGGTAAGGTAATTGGCATTGGTACCATAGGTAAGGATAGTTGTTCATTAATTGATAATGTCTTATTAGTTAACATCTTACAACATAATTTGTTGAGTGTAAGTCAATTGTATGACAAAGGTAATAAGGTCACCTTTGACCCTAGAGAATGTCGAGTCACCACTTTAGTGGATGATGAGGTTATTTTCAAGAGTGAAAGGAAAGGCAATACCTACTCAATTGACTTAAACAATTTGGCTAATCAATCTTTCAAGTGTCTCATGTCTTTAAGCAATGAAGCTTGGTTATGGCATAGAAGGCTTGGGCAGGCAAGTATGGATCTTCTTCAAAGCCTATCCAAAGGGAAGTTAGTTGAAGGACTTCCCAAGCTAAAATTCACTAAAGATAAGACATGTTGCCCATGCTAAATGGGGAAGTAACATCAAGCCTCCCACAAAGTAAAAAATGTTGTAAGTACATATAGACCACTTAAACTTATTCACATGGACTTGATAGGACATATTAGGAGTGCTAGCTTAGGTGGAAAGCATTATGCACTAGTCCTAGTAGATGACTACTCTAGGTTTACTTAGGTATCTTTTCTAGCTCATAAGAATGATTCTTTTGATTCTTTTAAAAGCTTTGCAAAAAGAGTTTCAAATGAAAAAGGTTACTTCATAACTTCTATTAGAAGTGACCATGGAAAAGAATTTTAAAATGAATCATTTGAAAATTACTGTTTGGAGAATAGAATTTTTCATAATTTTTCAACTCCTAGAACACCTTTACAAAATGGTGTTGTAGAGAGGAAAAATAGGACTTTGGTGGATATGGCTAGGACAATGCTCAATGAGTATTCATTACCTAATTACTTTTGGGTTGAAGCCATCAATACCTCATATTTTATTGTAAATAGAGTTTTTAAAAGACCCATTCTCAATAAAACCTCTTTATGAGCTATGGAATGGTAGAAAACCCAATATCTCATATCTAAGAGTATTTGGATGTAAGTGCTATATTTTAAACACCAAGGATAATCTTAGAAAATTTAATTCCAAAACTAATGAAGGAATCTTCTTAGGCTATTCCACCTCAAGCAAGGCATATAGAGTATTCAATAAAAGTTCTATGGTAGTTGAATAGTCTATGAATGTTGTATTTGATGAATCTAGTAAACTTGATCTTGGGAAATGTACTTTTGTTGATAGTCTTGTAGGTGATCTTGAAAAGCTGGAGTTAGAAGATACTACAAGAAGAGATGATAAAAAAGAAGGTGAATCATCAAGAATGGATAAGGAACCACAACTTCAACAAGAGGATGAACCAAGGCAAGAGCTACCCAAAGATTGGAGATTCTCCAAGTATCACCCCAAGGACTTGATCATTGATGATACAACAAAAGGTGTAAGTACTAAATCTCAATTACATTCAGAAAATAATCTTGCATTTGTTTCTCAATTAGAGCTAAAGTTAATTGATGAGGCTATTGAAGATGAAAGTTAAGTACTTGCTATACAAGATAAACTCAACCAATTTGAGAGAAACAAAGTATGTGAACTTGTCCCTAGGCCTAAAAATCACCTAATTATAGGTAGTAAGTGGGTGTTTAGGAACAAGTTAGATGAGCAAAGTGTAATCACTTGAAATAAGGCTAAATTGGTTGCTAAGGGATACAACTAAGAGGAAGGCATATACTATGATGAAACATTTGCCCCTGTAGCAAGATTAGAGGCCATTAGGATTCTTTTAGCATTTGCATGTCATATGAATTTTAAACTTTTCTAAATGGATGTTAAGAGTGCATTTTTAAATGGCATTATTGAGGAGGAAGTTTATGTTGAACAACCTCTCGATTTTGAATCACATTATTTTCCAAATCATGTTTTCAAATTAAACAAAGCCTTATATGGTTTGAAATAATCTCTAAGAACTTGGTATGAAAGGCTTAGTTTGTTTCTTTTACAAAATGATTTTTAGAAAGGACAGGTTGATACTACATTATTGTTAAAAAACACAAGCATGACACTTTAATTGTCCAAATCTATGTTGATGATATTATCTTTAGTGCTACTAATGAATCCCTTTGTGAAGATTTTGCTAAGTCTATGACTAGGAAATTTGAAATGAGCATGATGGGAGAGCTTAAATTCTTTCTTGGTCTACAAATAAAGCAACTCAAAGAAGGGATCTTCATCAACCAAGCCAAATACACAAAGGAGATACCAAAGAAATTTGGCATGGAAGGATGCAAAGTAGCAAAAACTCCAATGAGTAGTACCATCAAGCTTGACAAGGATGAATCAGGTACAATAATAGATGAAAAGAGATATCGAGGTATGATCGGATCTCTACTCTATCTTACTGCTTATAGACCAGATATAATGTTTAGTGTTTGTATGTGTGCTAGGTTTCAATCTTCTCCTATATAGTAACATTTGAATGTTGTGAAGAGAATTTTCAAATATTTGCATGGCACTATTCACTTAGGACTATGGTATCCTAGGAACACATCTTTTAGCCTAGTTGGGTATTTGGATGTGGATTACGCAGGAAGTCTCTTAGATAGAAAAAGCACTTATGGGACTTGCCAATTTATAAGAGATTGTTTAGTCTTTTGGTTTAGTAAGAAGCAAGTGTCGGTTGCTTTATCCATCGCAGAAGCCGAGTACATGGCGGCAAGTTGTTGTTGTACCCAAGTTCTTTAGATGAAACAACAATTGAAGGACTTTGGTAAATCAATTGATCATATTCCTATCAAATGTGACAATACCAGTGCTATTAATCTTTCAAAGAATCCCATCCAACACTTTAGAAGTAAGCACATAGAAATTAGGCATTACTTTCCTACAGATCATGTGCAAATAGTTGATGTTATCTTAGAATTCATTGACACTAATCACCAACTTGTAGATATTTTCACTAAACCTCTAAATAAAGAGAGGATGAACTTCTTTAAGAGAGAATTAGGAATGCTTGATGGAAGCTCCCTCTAGTGAAATTTTTTTTGTTTGATCTTGTGTTTAATTATGATGTGTGTGATATGTTGATTGATGATGGCTTTATTATTAATTTCTAGTGGATCACAAGTTTTTCACAATCTTTCATTCTTATCCTTGCTGACTCACAATTCGCGGTCATTATTCCTTCTTCACAGTCGCGAATTACAAGTCAACTTCTACCGGCTGTCAAATGTCAATTCGTGGTCGCGAAATTTCTCTCCACCACAAAATTAAGTCATTAATTTCAAAATTCTGACCGTTACAGCGCATATTCCCAAGGAAAATTTGTCCGTTACTCATATTTTCCTGAATTCACGGTCGCGACTTCCATTTTTGCATATGCAAATTTTAGTAACCGCCTCACATTTATGTGATTTGATGGCCAACCATTTCCAACCCTTCATTTAATCAATTTCTAGCCATTTGTTATCATTTTCACACCCCTTCAAGCTTATAAATACCCCCATTTAATAGTATTTTTCTCATATCTACTCCAAACAACTTCTACTTCTCAAATCACTCTCAAAATCTCCCAAGGCTTCTTCATCTATTTCTATGGCTCCAAAGAAATTCTTCAAGACAAACAAGGGTAAAGTAGTGGATCAATCCTCTGCACCTCCTGCCCTCAACCTCACGAAGGGCATAACCAAGGATGAGAAAGAAAGATACAAGGCAAACTCTTCCAAAGTGATTGTCCCCAATAAGATTCCCTCCACATTCATGCTCGAAACCTTGGGTCTCAAAGATGAAATTTGCGCATTTCTATCCAATCTTAGGTGGAACGAATTCATCTTCTGAGATGAACCCAAGTATGAAGAGGTGGTGTAAGAATTCATGTGCACTGTACATTGAGCTGCAAAGTCGAATCAAGGGTGGGCTAATACATATTAATATTTTGGGGCTTTAGCGATCCCTATTACATAACCTTTGACCAATTATCCTCCCTTTTCAAATTGTAAGTCAGAGAACACATACCCTTTATCATCTCCTCACTTGATGTAATCTACTCCAAATTTTGGTCGGAGATATCCATTGAAACCAAACACAACCCTCGTTCTTCCTTCTCCAAACACATAAAAACTTTACCTTTGTGGGTCCTTCATTAGATCATCACTTTCTCCATCAATGCGAGGGGTGATGGGAATGAGAAGGTTTCACAAAAAGACTTGGCATTCTTATTTTGCCCTGTAAAAATAAACCTATACAAACCAGTCGCTACCTTATGGATTAACTAATCCATATGAGCACAAAGCTGAAGAGCCAGTTTTTACTCCCTTCTCATGTCACAACCATCTACCATTTTGTTGGAGCTCTTAATGAGGAAAATGACCAATTCCTCACTAAGAAGCTCATCCCCTCTCAAAACTTCCTCAACCTAACATACTTGATAAACGCTAAGGCCATACATCTAGACACTTGCACCTATACCCTTGGCACGGTAGGGGCAAAGAAAGTGGAGTCCTCTCAAGTTTCAAAACAAAAGAGGCTTCAAATCGACAAAGGAACAACACAAGTCCCTCCTCCTCCTCCTCAACTAAAAGCCAAGATAAAGTTGTCTCTGGCCACCTTAGATCGCAAATTAGACAAACTGATGAGGATGATGAAGCGAAGCTCCTGTTCCTTTCACATCTTTATAGCGATATGGTGGATCTCTAAGAGAAACTAGGAGTCCCTCCTTGTCATCTTCCGGACTTCATGAAATTCGAAGATACAAAAGATGGGGATGACAATGAAGACGAAGTTGAAGATGGAGATGAAGCTGAGGGAATAACACCTGCACAAGTTGAAGACACTTCTAGTGATGACAAGTCTTCTATTTTCTAGTTTAGGGATCTCTTTTGTATTTTTTTTCTCTTTTCTTTATGTTTAAAAGTTTGTGATCCCATAAGTTATAAATAAATAAAAGTTATTTCTTCGCTATATTGTGATCTTATGTGATTATTATCAAATGCTTTTTAATATTTACTTTTGCTCCTTATCGATACTTATGCATGAATTTTTTTTCCTTCTTTATGCACCCTCTTTTTGTATGAATCTAAGCTTAAGAGGGAGAAACATCTAAGTTTAAAAATTATAGCATAAGTTAAGGGGGAGCATCATACTTATTGTTTCGTAAATTCACTTTGTTTGAATGATATACTTAGCAAATTTTTGTCTTAAGTATTCATTGAATCATTATTTACACTCCAACTTCACTTTTTCTGCATTATTATTACTAAGGGTCAATCTAAGTTGTCAAAATCAAAAAGGGGGAGATTGTTGGACTATGGTAGTTAACCTTAAGTCTTTGACCTCTTTTGATATTGACAAAGGAGATTGATCATGTCTAATATTTCAAATTAGTGTTATTTTGTAGTCTTTAGTTTTTATCTAATTTGGAAGTTAGATGTAGCTCAAAAATCTTCAAGTATGAAAAGTGACTTCTAAATTTTGATCGCTACTTTGTATTCGCAATCGCGATCTGTGAAGAAGCATTGCTAGAAAGCAGACAAGCGAAATCGCGGAGCTATTCTCGGTCGTGATTCTTTTAAATGAAGGAGTCCAAAATTGACAGACGAATTTGCAGTGTGTGTCATGCCCTAGTCCCTACCGTGAATTTCAAAGTGACTCAAGAGGGAAGCAAGTCCATAGCCATAACATGACATGTGTTCCAGCAGACCGTTAGAAGTCAAATTTCATGGAGGCATCTTGTTAGTAGTGACCGCGAATCGTGAAGAAGAAGATAACCATTTTAGGTAGACAAATTCACGTCCTTTATTGCATCTTGTACAAGAAAGCTCATGACCACGACTTCTGAAAGTAGGTAAAAGGCAACGACTATATTTTCCTGGTGAACTAATCAAAAGCTGCCATATGGACTAGCCGTTAGACACAAATGGGATTTTCCTTAAAAAATTTGGATTTCGCGACCTTTAATGAGTAGTAGCGATCGCGAATTGAGACCGTCAAGCATTTAATGTAGAATCTTTCAAGCATGTCTCAAAGAGTTGATGAGCTATGTTATGCAACGTCTCTTTGGTGAAGCTTTGGTATAAATACTCCACCAAACAACCATGAATAAGGTTGCTAAGAAATTTGTTACAAGTAATTAAAGCTTTCAATCTTTACTACTCATTTTCTAAAATTTTCTTTATGAAATTGTAAGTGTTAGGTGTGAGCATTAAACACCATGTTGTAAGGTTGTACTGTGAGCCTGCAAAAACTCTTCAAGAAAGGTTTAAGTGTGAGCCTAGTGAAACACTTGAGTGAGGTTGTGTGTTAGCCTAAAAACACATTGTTGTGAGGTTGTGTTAGCTTAAAAACACATTGTTGTAAGGTTGTGTGTGAGCCATCAAAACACAAGTTGGGTGTGAGCTTGAAACCACCTTGAGATAGTGAAATACCCAATTGGTAAATTAGGGAGTGGACGTAGGGTCGATTATACCCGAACCACTATAAATCATAGTCTCCATTGTACTCATTCTTCTTCCCCTCTTCTTTGTCTTTGAAATTTGTATACACTAATTCAACCCCCTTTCTTAGTGCCAAGGGACAACATCAATCAACACCAAAATGTATTGATTCCCATTTGACTTTGGAAAGGGGCCTATAAAATCAATTTGCCATGCATCATTCCACTTTAATCATAGAGTTTAAAGGCATCTCATTCTCTTAGAGGCAGTATATGTTCTTTGGCAGCTATCACAAGCTTTGACAAAGCAAAAGAATGAGTAAATAACAAGGGTAAAAGAATCCACTTTATAATACCTTAGTCGCAGTTTTAGATGGACCAAAATTTCCATTACATTCTCAAGTATGACATTGAAGAAAAGTAACTCCCATCTCCTCCTCCAGTACACACTATCTTATAATACCATCGACACATTCTTTAAATAGATGAGGTTTTTCCCATAAATAAGATCGACATCATGTATAAACTTTTTCTTTAGATGGGAAGTCATATCGAGAGGAATAATGCCACATATTAAATAATTTACAAAATTTGCATACATTGAGTTTGGAAAGCTTTTAAAAGGAAGAGTTACTCATCTAGGAAGGTCTATTGATTAGGAAACTTGCCTTTTCCTCTTGTAATTCACCACTTTTAAAAGCTTTAGGCATGAGAGGTGGTTAGCAACTATGCTCTTCATTCCTTTCTTGTACTTAATCTCTAAGTGAAACTCTTGGAGCAAAAGAATCCATCTTATAAGCCTTGGCTTTGCATTTTTCTTCACTAACAAGTGAAGAATCATTACATGATCAGTATACATAATAACTTTAGAAACAAGTAAATAAGATAATAATTTATCAAAAGTAAATGCAATAGCGAAGAGTTCTTTTTCTATTGTAGCATAATTGAGTTGAGCATCATTGAGGGTCTTGCATAGTATATAACGTGAAACTTTTTATCCTTCCTTTACCCTAAAATAGCTCTAACAACATAGTCTCTCACATTATACATCAACTCAAATGGCAAGGACCAATCCAACTTTGTCATAATTGGTGTAAATATGAGTTCCTTTTTCAAACCGTAAACATTCATTAATAAAGGTAAAAGGAACTTCTATAGCTAAAAGATCACAAAAGGGTTTAGAAATCTTAGAAAAATCTTTAATAAAATGCTGATAAAATCCGATATTGCCTAGAAAGATCATTATCCCTTTCACGAATGTTGGAGGAAGCAATTTTTCTATGACTTTGATCTTTGCCTGATCCATTCCAATGCCATTGGATGAGATTTTATTTCCATATATAATGCCATCTCGTACCATGAAATGACACTTTTCCTAATTAAACAAGAGATTGGTTTCTTTATATATTTCCAAAACCCTATCAAGATTAACCAAACAAGCATCAAAGGTATCACTAAACTAGAGAATTCATCCATGAATATTTCTATCATTCGTTCTACCATTTCAAAAAATATGGTCGTCATACATCTTTAAAAGGTGGCCGATGCAATGTATAGCCTAAAAGGCATAAGCTTATAAGCGAATGTACCATATGGGCATATACATGTCATATTTTCTTAATCTGTCAATGATATTTGAATTTGGTAATAGCTTGAGTACCTATTTAGAAGCAATAATACATATGCCTTACAAGTCTTTCCAACATTTGGTTAATGAATGACAAGGGAAAGTGATCCTTATAGGTTGTCGAGTTTAACTTCCTATAGTAGGGATAAGTTCCTTGTTATGATTGGTTACAACTATCATCCCTCTTTTTTTAAGAACAACTTGGACTGGACTAACCCATGGGTTATGCAAAATGGGGTAGATGATCCCTACTTGCAATTTTACTGCTTCATTCCTAACTACGTCTTTCATATTAGGGTTGAGTCTCCTTTGGTGTTCTATAGTGGGTTTGTGATTTTCCACCATCAAAATCTTATGCATACAAAGTGTAGGACTAATCCCCTTAATGTCCATTATGGTCCACCCTAAGGCTCTAAACTATTTTGTAACACCTTTAATAGTTTTTCCTCTTAGGTTTAAGTGAGCTCATTGAAAATGATGATTGGAAGAATATAAGGTGGGTTAACTCAAGAATGCATAACTAAGGTGAAGGGGTAAAGGTTTGAGTTTAAGTTGAGGAGGTTTAAGAATAAAAGGTGGGTTAACTCAAGGTATTTCTCATAGTCCAAAGGTTCAACTAATGAAGAAGAGAAAGGTGTGTTACATACCTCTAGAGTTTGGATACTTGCCTTTTTGGCATCTTCCTTCTTCTCTTCCCTTACTATTGTCATGGCTACCATTTCAAGATTGATTGCATTTTATTCTTCTTTGAACATTTCTTTGACACATTCCTTAATGATGTCGATTCTTAAGCATCACTCATCCTCTATAGGCTTATGCCCTTTTGAATAGCCTTGTACATGTTGAAAACCACTTCCTCATCTCCTAATCAAAATGAGTTTGCCTTCTCTAACATCCATTAAGGCACCACCAGTTGATAGGAAGGATCATCATAAGACAAAAGGCATTTCTCTATCCTCTTTTATATTAAGAACCATAAAACCTACTGGAATTATGAACTTACCTACTCTGATGAGCACATCCTCTATTATCCCTTTTGGATAAATGATTGAGTGGTCTATTAGTTGAAGATAAACCTTGGTAGGTTTCATATTGTAAGTCCTTAGTTTGTAAAAATTAGACAAAGGCATTAGATTAATGCTAAACCTTAGATCACAAAGAGCTTTTCTAAAAGAAACATGGCCAATATCATAAGGTATAGAAAAGTTCCCTGGATCTTCTCTTTTTAGAGGCGACTTGTTGTAGAGGATGGTACTACATTCCTCAGTTAAAGTGACTCTCTTGCATTCCTCTAATTTGCTTTTCTTTGATAGCACATCCTTTGAAAATATTGCATATTTTGGCATTTCGGCAAGTGCTTCCATAAATGGTATGTTGATTTGAATCTTTTGAGCATATCCAAGAATTTTACAAATTGCTTATCCACTAAGTTTTGCTTAAATCTTGAAAGAAAAGGAATATGAGGAACATAGGGTTCAAACTTTTCATTATGCTTGTCTTCCTAGATTGGTTCTTCTTCTTTGTTTACCTTGTTATCTTCCTTTAGCTCTTCCTCCACCTTTTGTTTAAGTTCCCAACAACTCTTTAAGGTGATGGCTTTCACTTGGTCTTTTGGGTTAGCTTTGAAATTGCTAGGTGAGGCATATAGGGATCTAGAGCTAAGGGTATTGGCTATTTGTCCCACTTGGATCTCAAGGTTATGGATAAAAAATGAGTGATTTTTATTGGCTTGGTCCATTTTGGCCTTAATTATCTTCATGTTATATTCATATTATTCTAGCCTAGTATTATTAGAGGTTATGAATTTCTCTAAGAGTTTTCTAAGCTAAATTTCTTTTCTTGTGGTTGGTATTTTGGTGGTGGGGGTTTGAAAACCAAGTGATGTCCTTTAAGCTTTGGAGTTTAGGGTATGGTTATTAGATTAAGAAAAGTTAGGGTGATTACGCCACTTTGGATTATAGGTACTTGTATATGGGTTATTGGGTTGACGGTTGAAGTTTCCAACATATTTTACTTACTTTTGGGAAAAGGGTTCCCTTCTTGGCAATCAACATTCTTATGCCTGTTTTCCCCACAAAAATCACATATAACTTGCAAGAAATGAGAAGACACTGAATTACAAGTAAAGGTATTCAATTGTTTAGATAAGGTGGATACCTGAGATTATAAGGTTTGGAAATCATCCATGTTGTGAACCTTTGCTACTTTCTTTGACAAAGTCATTTTATGGGCTTAGTAGTTGTTGTTTGTCATTGTTTCAATCAACTTATAGGCTGTATTGATTATTTTATCTAATAAATATTCCCCAACAGTTGCATTTATAATGATTTTGATTTACCTAAAGTGCCCATTATAAAGGTATGCATTGTTGACCACTTTAGAATTTAATGATTTAGGCACCTTCTTAAGAAATCCTTGAACCTTTCCTGATCCTCGTTCAACATTTCCTCATCTAATTGGCTAAAAGTTGTGATCTCATTTCTAAGTCTTGACATTTTTTATAAATGAAAAATTTAGCCAAAAAGGCTTGAGAGAGTTGATCCCAAGTAGTGATACTCCTAAGTTCTAAAGAATTGATCCATGCCTTAAATTTGTCCTTGAGAGCAAATGTGAAGAGTCGTAGCCTTACTACATCTGTCAATATTCCATTTTGCCAAAAAGTGTCACAAATTTCCAAGAAATTAACTATGTGCACATTTAGATCTTAATGGGAAAGGCTATGGAACTAGAGAGTGTTGGTAAGCATTTGAATGAATGTTGGCTTAATCCTTTAAATAGAGGTATGCCAAAGTCTTACAAAGGTTGATCTCTTTGGTTTGCCATCTTTTGAATTTATTATTACTCTCACTTTCTTTGGCTTAGGGTCCATTTGATTTCTAGATCAGGAGGAAGTAAATCTTCTTCATTCTCGTAATTTTAGGTTTTAGTCATGCACTTAAAATAAAGGGATAAGAAATATAGTTAAAATAATAAAATAAAATGATAGAGTAATACATAAGCAATAACTTAGTATTAAAACTGTCGATCCTTAGCAATAATACCAAAACTTGATGATGGGTGCATGCTATATAAAAACCTTTAAGTTACAAGTGCACTGGCCAAAAGTGATAAAGTGTACTTGAGAGTACGAATATTGTTCCTATGAGGATCAAGTTTAAGTACTAAGTATCTTGTATCTTATATTATTTAGAGAATTAATAAAGAATGATGAATAAAATTGCAAATAAAAAAAATTAAATTAAACACAAGTGAGAGATAATCAATAGATGAGAATGGTTAGGGATTTACTTTACTTAATGATGTTTTATTGGTTTCCACATCCTTATCTAATTGGTTCATTTTTCATGTGCTACTATTGAGTCTCTAAAGTGTTCAATTAATCCCTCTCGAGTAGAAATTGACATACAAAAGCATGTTAAACTAAGGGCTCCTCAACTCAAAAGCAAAACATTATGCAGTTGCCTCACTAAGCAAGACTCCATGGATAAAAATGGTTTGTTAAGGTTTCTCAACACAATAACAAGAAAAGAGAATTGTTGAAGGTTTCGTCCAATGAAAAGCATGTCTTTATTGTCAATTCATAAAACTAAGATGATTAATGGCTAGTTACTCAAACATAAAGCACTCAACAATTGCTAGCATTGATAATGAAAGAAACCAAAAAGACTTAGATTAACAAAACTCAATAAAAGTCATACAAGATCTATTTACAACCCTAGCCAAAAAGAGTTTAGTTCATAATAAGATAGAATGAAGAAAAGAATACAATCAAATCAACCCTAAGAGTGGCCATAAACTTCTTTTTGATTTCCTTGATTATTTGCACCTTTTCTCTCTCTAACTTCTTGATGAAAACCTTCTTGAACAATATTCTCCTCCTTAGGTTAATCCCTTGTACCCTAATGTTGGCTATTTTCTCCTTTAAATCATGGTCAAACCATGCCTTTTTAAAGAGGAAACTTAAATGTCTTTAAAAGGAAAAGAATTCACCTAAAGATTTTCTTTCACATGTGGCATAACGAGGTGTATGACCATGTGTCTTTTGAAGCACGGTCATGTGCTTGTACGATTGGTTTGTAGCAACTCAAACTCTTTAAAGCGTATGATTATGTATTTAGGCCATGTATTTTCTTACATTACTACCAGCTTGGTTTGTTGGGGTGCACAATTATGTGCTTAGACCACATGGCTATGCGCTTGTGCATAATTATGTGCTTAGACCACATGGCTATGCGCTTTCTCCTTTCCTCTTATACTTTTCTTTTCTTCACTTTTTACTTATAAGACACCAATTTTCATGCATTAGACTTATTATTATGCCAAATTCAATGAGACTGCTTGGATTTAAAAAAAAACTATAAAAATATGAAAATTGATCAATTCAATAGGATATATAAAACCTGGTACTTCAACCAACCCAAGTCAATTAGGGAAGACTAGAATGAGTTGATGGAGGTTTTTAAGGATCACTATGTGTGCAATTCAGATATAGAAATCATGCTCTAAGATTTAGAGTCATTAAGGTAGAAAACTCGAGAAAGCTTTAATGATTACTTGAGATGATGGAAAAAGATGGTCTCTATGTCAACAAGACACCCTATGGAGAGAGAACAAGTTCAAATGACTGTTAAGGTTACATTAGCACTAGAATAAAAGTGGATGCTAATATAAAATTTTGAGGATCTTAGAGAAGTTAGCTTGCAAGATAAAAAGCTAGAGATAGAATCAAAGAAATAATTTTTTAAAGAAATAATTTTTTAGAAGGAGGACTACCCCACCTCAAGCTTATGGAGAAGGGAATAAGACTATGAATGTGAACACAGTGTCACCTACTAGGTAGTTTAAGATTTAGGAATGTCTCTATCTAAGGCGTTCATGAGTCTATAAGAAAATGGAGTGCCAAAACCACTACCACTAAGGCCACCGCTAAATCCTCTACCACGAGAATATAACAGATTGTGTGGTCATGCAAGTGCATGAGTAAGTTATAGTGTAGAGAAGGGTTATCGCATCTATAAGGACTCGGTTATCAAGTACTAACGGTTTAACTATTGTGATTATCTAGTGTTCACTATGATATTGGTAAAAAGCTAATCTAAAAGCAAATAACTAAAAATAGCAAATAAATTGTGATAACAATAATAATAAAGACGTAGGACTAAGTTATTGAAGAGTTAGTATGCCTTTTTATGCAAATACAAACATGGGTAATGAATGCATTTGTTTACTCAACATACAACTTCATTTGAATTTCTTTACATACTCATGCTTTTGGTTTGCCATTTTATGGGAAAATCGACACTGATCATGAGGATTCCCAATTACCAAGCATCTCAAAAACAACAGAGTAGATATTCTTTACTTCAATTATCCCTAAATCATATATCATAAAAATTACTTCATCAATATTGATTAACAAAGCACAATAGCTATTCTTCTTTCAATTAAGCTCATGAATTACATTTATCCATAACTAGATAAAGTACTTATTTCAGTGTACAAGCAACGTATCACTCTATTGAATTTCAAACCATCCTAAATTCATAAGTTACACTTTATAACTTAGCAACTAACTCAAAATTCATTTATCTTGCATACATCTAAAGAATGGCATCATCTTTTATAGTTACTCAAAGTGATTATCAAATAAAGCCAAGAAAAGCCATATATCTTTTTAAAAGTCATAATAAAAATTTTGGCCTATTTAGCCTTGTACATAGGTCTAAGCATAATTCCTCATAAAACAACATAAAATAATTTTTTTTAGTCTAAATTGGAACATGTTAATCCTAACACCAATACATCCCCTACACTTATTTTGTCATTGTCCTTAATGACATGAGAGGTAAACTAAAAGGGGAAAGGATGAAAGGAGTAGTCATTTCTCATATGGTGAAAGGTAGTTGGATTATGAGAAGAGAACTCTAAGCCTTCAAGGAATTGATGAGGTTGTCTTTAAGCTCACTTTGACTTTCTTAGCTACTACACAAGAAAGTAAAAACAAAGATTACATGCAAAATTAAAATTAAATGACCAATCGCAATACCCTTATTAACCATAAAGTGACATTTTTTCCAATTAAGCATTAGATTAACCTCCTCACATCATTGCAAAACTTTAGCTAAATTACTCAAGCAATAATTAAATGTACTGCCATAAACAAAAAAAAAAAATCCATAAAGACTTTCATTATTTCCTTAATAAAATTTAAAAAAATGGATGTTGTGCATGTTTAAAATATGGTGGGGGTATTACAAAGACCAAAAGGCATCCTTTTAAATTCAAAAGTAAGAAACAAACATGTAAAGGTGGTATTTTCTTAGTCTTTAAGGTGAATGGAAATTTGGTAAAATCCTTAACAACCATCCAGATAATATAAAAAAAGAATATTTAACTAACATTTCTAGAACTTAGTCAAAAAAAGGCAAAGGGTCATGGTCATTACGGGTAGCACTATCAAGTTTCCTATAGTCAATGCATATTTACCAATCCATTACCATCTTAGTGGATATTAGTTCATTCATTTCACTCTTTAACATTATAATCCCACCCTTCTATGGCACTACTTAAATGGGGCTCACCCACTTGCTATTAAAGATATGGTAAATGATTCCAACATCGTTCAACTTGATGAATTCTCCTCTAACAACCTATTTCATGTTAGGAAACCCTTCATCAGTGCTCAATTGATAGTTTACAACCCTCCTCCATTAGCATATGATGCATTTATATAGAGGATTTTATGCCTTTTAAGTCATGAATGTTATAGGTAATTATCCTTTTATGTTATTTATGCAACATAAGTAAATTATCTTCATATTTATCATTTAGTGGTGAATTACAAATGCTAGGATAAGTAAAGTTAGATCATAAGAATGCTTACCTTAATTTCTTAGGTAATGGTTTGAGTATACCTTTAAAACATCATCAATATAGAATGATAGCTTGGAGGCTTTAATTTGGAGTGGCTTACACCTTAAGCTCTTTGCAAGTCGCACAAATGTGTTGCTTTAAGAGGGTGGATGAATTTTACCACTCCTTCTTCATAAGTGGATTAATCATTATGCCTTATGAGTGTCTTGAGAGGATCTTTAGATTTTGCTTCAAGAACCTTTTTTAATAAATCCATTAACCATATCGACCCGAAAACACTTTTCATTCAAAGTTGATTTGTTTTGCCACTTGGATAATACTAAACTCTATTGATTCATCACCAATTTGGTAGGTAAGCTTACCATTCTTTACATAAATCAAGGCATTAGTTGTGGTAAGGAATGGTCTCCCCAAGATAATAAGAATATGCACATCCTCCATGTTTAGCATAACAAATCAATTAGTATATAAAACTTACCAATTTTTATAGGTAAATCCTCTAAAATCCCTATCTAATATGTTATTGACTTATCCACAAGTTTTAGAGTTATTGAAGTACGTTTTAATTTTGTTAATTTCAATTTCTCACAAAATGAAAAAGGTATCAAATTTATACTTGTACTTAAATAACATAATGCTTTATCAAAATTAATATGATCAATTAAATGTGAAATTGAGAAACACCCCGGATCCTTAATCTTAGGTGGTTTAAAAGATGACAGTAGATTCATCAGTCAAGGTTACTGTCTCATACTCTCCAAGCTTCCTTTTATTTGAAAGAATCTCTTTGAGGAACTTGATGTATGAAGGAATTTATTCTAGGGCTTTAAAGAATGTTTCAAAAATCTATTGAATTGTCTATCCAAACTTGCCTTTATGAATCTTTGAAGAAAGGCAAAGGAGGCATATATGGCTTAGGTGATGACTTACTAATAGCTTTCTTGACTTTATCATTACTCAAGCTAGGCTCTTCCACTTGCTTCTATTTTAATGTTGACTTTTCCACATAATTATCCTCATCATGGTCAATAAAACCATCTTTTTCACCCTTGTAGATGTCATTCCATTAGTGATTGTAGTTGTGTACCACTTTAGAAAGTGATAGCCTTAATATGCTTTTTGGGATTGGTCTTAGTCTAGACTATAAGTTTTCCTAAAATCTTGTCACTCATAGAGGTAACATGGTCAACAACTTGGTTCTCCAACATCTTATTATAGGTGGCCAGCTGATTAACCTTAGTAGAAAGCTATCTCATCATCTCCTCATTTGCCTCATTTGTCTTCAATTATTATGCCATACAATTTTCTAACATATGCTCTAAGTTAGACTTTTGTATTGGCCTTTAATGATTCATAGGTTGCACTCCTTATTAAAACATTGGAGTTGCTATAAAATTATGTTGTTAATGCATATTAGCATCACTAGATTACCCTCTCTAACATAAATTAAGGTGGTTCCTCCATCCTAGATTATAGGTGCTTAAATATGGATTGTTCTATTATGGTTGCATTTAACCAAAATTATTGACATAATTAACCTAATTTGGAGTAGTGTCTATAAAATAAGAATTACCTTAACAATTTACAGTAAGATGCCCTCCCGAATAATAGTCATACTTTATCATAGAAGGATTCATAATGTCCATAAAAACTTTGTGATTGCTTTAGTAAGAGCATCTATTTTTGTACGGAGCTTGTTAATCCCATCAAACTTTAGCATTCCACCAAATCATCTTAAACCTTATAGATCCTCCCACTAGTAGCCATCATAAGCCATGTGGTCAAGTAGTTTATAAGCTTCCTCTTCGGTCATCTTCATCCATTTATCTCTAATTACTGCATCAGTACTTATCTTCACAAAATTTCTCAACCCATTGTAGAATGTTTGAGGAATGAACCAATCTAGCAATCCATGATTTGGACATCAGTGATGTCTCCTTGTATCATTCTCATGCTTCATATAAGGATTCAACATCTTTTTTTTATGGAAGGTGGTTATCTCATTACAGAGCTTTGCTACCTTTTAAGGTAGGAAGTATTTCTTTAATAGAGCTTGAGATAAATGATCCCATGTTGCAATGGAGTTTGGTGCCAAACTATTTAGCCAAGGTTTAGCCCTATCTCATGGTGAGAATTAGAAAAGGTGTAGCCTTATAGTATTGTCTGAGACTATATTGATTTTAAATGTTACATAGATCTCCGAAAAGGTTGTCAAATGAGTGTAGGGATCCTCTCCATCAAGACCTCCAATGCATTATATACCATTTGAATAATGGTATGCTTGATCTCAAAATTATTCGCTGCAACAGCCAGTCTAGTAGTGCTTACTTAATTGGTCAAATTCACTATACAAGAATCTTACAAAGGTCCATGACTATTATTCTCGTAATCCATCTCTATATTTTTGGTGTTTTGGTTTCCATAGAGTGAAACTTTGAATGTTCTCTTTATCTATATGTCATATAGAAAAGGTTTGTGGCTATGAGTCCTTCGCATAAACCAAAAAACTTGAAAGTACAAAAGAGATAAGAGAAATAAGTAAATAAAATAGAAATAGAAAAAATAAAGAAAAAGAATCTCTAGATTAATCATTTTTTATTTCTAAATAATATTGATAAAGGCATTAGTCCTCGACAATGACTCTAAAAACATGATGTGAGTGGTCATATAAGTGCACATGTAAGTTAGAATATAATGAAGGATTGTCTTATCCACAAAGACTAGGTTATCAAGTATTATTGGTTTATAAAGTGCTATTGGTCTAACTATTATGATGATATAGATTTCACTATGATGTTGGTAAAAAGCTAATCTAAAAGCAAATAACTAAAAATAACAAATAAATTGCGATGATAATAGACTTAGGAATGAGCTATCCTTATAATGGATGTAGATATATAAATGAACTTTATGTTTAATTCATGAATGGATGATATTCAAGGAGGCTATCATAAGGATTCTTAAACCTTTTCCCAAAGTGAACTAGAAGATGCTAACATGAATCAAGACCTATTATCATGTCAAGTTTACACATTAACATATCAAGCTCTGTGACTAACTTGAATCCCTTTAGCCATGCATTGATCTCTATACTATAATAAACTAAGTTCAGTAGTTATTGACAATGTTAAACTTCAACTCTCCTTACTTCATTCAACATCTAAAATAACATAAGTAGTGGCTAAGCATTAATAAGCATTAAGCATATAACCATTACATCAAATCGAATCCTATTCATTCAAAAAAATAGAGTCAAATCCTATATCACACCATTGTAAGTTTAAACTCAATCCTGAGAAAGGACTTTAGCTTTTTATCATATTGGAAATAAAAAGATACACAAAAATTATGAAACAAATCCATAAAACTAATATTAAAAACAATAAAGGTAAGAGAAAATCCATGTCACTCGATTTTTCAATCCTCTATTGTTAAAATTTGAATCCTTGTGTTCCTTTCCTTCAAAATATGTTTAGATGTTGTTTTCCTCTCATTTTCTTACTTAAAAGTTAACCAAAACTCTCAAGTTTCTTCCTAGTACATTCACCAAAAAAAAAAAACTCTAAGATTCTTTCATATAAAGCCTAAAAATAACTAAAATTATGCTAAAAATTTGATCTAAAAATTGACAGTATGCAGGCTGAGATAAAAGTCGCACCTGCGATAGGAGGCCTCAGCTCTTCAATGGCCAAATTTTAGTTTAGTCTTTATAGTTCTACATGCCAACTTAGTCCAAATTAGCTCTAAACGCATCTAAACACCTAAAATCACTCTGTAACATTCAAATATGAGGAATAACATGAATTAATATTAAAATAACTCAAATTAAATATATACAAATAATGAATTAAACCCAAAACCTATTGAAATACTATGAATAAATTGAGTTCATCAATGACGCCAATGGTTACTGTGCTTGCCACCAAGGGGTGATCTTTTAAACCGTTGGCTATTACTAGTTCAGGCATGAAACCAAAGTTCCCATCAACTCAAATAGGATAGTTCTGCCTAATTTTAGATGGCTAAGCATCAGAGGGAATCCACTCTCAAACTACCATAATGTCCTAACCCTCAAATCAATGGCTGTTTACGATTGATTTTTGGGTTCCCAAAGTGGTTGTCATAGCTATCTTTAAGAAAATGCAATCTATAGAGGTTGTAATTATTATATGCACTTTCAATCTTTAGGAGAATTTTTATGAAGAGGTGGAAAAAATTAGAAGGAAAAAGATTATCAACATATAAGAGAGTGATAAAAAGAAAGAAGAAAAACATATTAACTATGTTATGAGAAGTATAAGGTACTGTCTTGATAAATAGGCTACTAAATAGCCTAGGAGAGACCACTAATAAAGGAGAAGGAAGATGATAACTCTATTTTAAGGAAGATAAGTGTGTAGGAGTTGCTAATTACTTCCAAGGAGGATAAATATGCCATGGTCAAGGCACTGTCTAGTCTAGTTATCTTTAACGAAGCATCTCCTAAGGATGAAGTGGCTTTGATGACTAATAAGGGGAAGATAATTTCTTTAGTGAAGATTTGCCTCCTATGAAAGGACTATAATTTAGCTTTGTTCATTATAGTAGAGGTTAACAGAAGATGGGCTCTTTATGTGATGGTGAATGATAGGTCTAGAATTAATATTTGCCCCTTGAAGTTTCTATCAAAGTTTGTAATGTTTTAGGTAAATTTAAAGACATCTAATAGTATGATTTAGACCTATGATGGTAGCAAAAGGCTAGTCACTATTGTATTCAAGGTTATGGTGAAAATGGAGATTGTAAAGGCTATGGTGAAGTTCACTGTGTTGGACATACCAAATACTTTCTTATTATTGTTAGAAGGGCTATGGTATCATCCTCTGGGATAAGTGCCATCTACTATGCATTAGAAAGTAAAGATGTGACATCCCATTTAATAATCATTTAAATTTCTCTCTAAGTCTATCCATTTTCATTTAAAAGACCTGATTAAAATTTTTTTTTCACTATGCCTCTTATTCACCACTTAGTAATTATTTACAACAAAATATACATGAATAATCAAACTAAAATACTAACTGACTGCATACTGGCCCAACCTCTATTACACTGCTAGACAGCGACTTTGAAAAATATACTGGATGCAATCTTTAGTATACTCTTCCTAAAATAAGATTTCATACAAAAGAGTGAGTTTGCATACTCAGTAAGTAAATGCATAACGATACTTCAATCTCAAATAACGTAACAATATTTAAACATAAATAATTCATCATCATATCCATGTACGAAACAAAGAGTTTTTCCTCTTAAATGCCACATAAGCTATCAAAGGTTATTACCACACATAATGTTATAAATTGCTGCCACATAGGCTATAGATATCACTGCCACAAAGGCTTTCATTTTTAGTTGCCACATAGGCTATATATATTGTTACCACATAGGCTATCAAAAGTTCTTGCCAAGCAAGCTATTATAGCATTGCCACATAGGCTCTCAAATGTTCTTGCCACACAGGCTATTATATCATTCCAACACAGGCTATTATATCATTCCAACACAGGCTATTATATCATTCCCACACAGGCTATCATCTCATTGCCACACAGGCTAACACATCATTGCCACACAAGCTATTATATCATTGCCACACAGGCTATCAAATGTTCTTGCCACATAGGCTATCAAATATTATCGCCACATAAACTATATAATATTATCGCCACATAAGCTATCTAATATTATCGCTACATAAGCTATCAAATATTATCGCCACATAAGCTATCAAATATTATCGCCACATAAACTATCAAATATTATCACCACATAAGCTATCAAATATTATCCCCACATAGGTTATCAAATATTATCCCCACATAGGCTATCAAATACTATCGCCACATAGGATATCAAATATTATCGCCACATAGGCTATCAAATATTATCGCCACATAGGCTATCAAATATTATCGCCACATAGGCTATCAAATATTATCGCCAATAAGCTATATAATATTATCGCCACATAAGCTATCAAATATTATCGCCACATAAGCTATCAAATATTATCGCCACATAGGCTACCAAATATTATCGCCACATAAGCTATCAAATATTACCGCCACATAAGCTATCCAATATTATCGCTGCATAAGCTATCAAATATTATCACCGCATAGGCTATCAAATAGTATCGCTACATAGGCTATCAAATATTATCACCTCATAGGCTATCAAATATTATCGCCACATAGGCTATGAAATATTATCGCCACATACCCTATCAAATATTATCGCCACATAAGCTATCAAATATTTTCGCCACATAAGCTATCAAATATTTTCGCCACATAGGCTATCAAAT
>CATIWR010048098.1:0-20742 GCA_949677035.1 Omphalea diandra | reverse complement strand
GCCTGTAAAAACACTTCAAGAAAGGTTTAAGTGTGAGCCTAGTGAAACACTTGAGTGAGGTTTTGTGTTAGCCTAAAAACACATTGTTGTAAGGTTTTGTGTTAGCCATCAAAACACAAGTTGTATAAGTTGGGTGTGAGCTCGAAAATACCATTGAGATAGTGAAATACCCAATTGATTAATTGAAGAGTGGACGTAGGGTCAATTATACCTGAACCACTATAAATTGGTTGTCTTTCTTCTACTCTTTCTTCTCCCTTTTATCCTTGTTTTTGAAATTTTTATTCACCAAGTCAACTCCCCTTTTTGGTGCCTAAGGACAACAGAAATAATTCGTAATAATTAACCAAATAAATAATATTAAATATTTAATAATAAAAAATAAAACTAACAGACAATTGTAAAATATATGTGCATATATGAGGTAATTGTAATAAAAAATTGTCTATTAACTCATCACTTTTATGTTGTATGATACAATTTTAAGGAAAATTTTATTAAATTTGAATGAAGTAATTATTGACAATTTATTTATTGTCTTTTGCTTTTATACACAGGTATTATTTGATAGGATGTAATTAATTGTAATGAAATGCAATCAAATATAAATTTAATTAAAATATTAAACTAAAATTTTTTTATTTCATTACATTACATTTAATTACATTATATCAAACATATTATTTGAATTTTGAACAAGCAATAGAATTAATTTAAAATTTGTAAGTATTTAATTTTCTATTTAAAAGTAGTTTAGAATTTATTCTTTTTAAGTTTTTTAATTTTCTGTTCAGAATATCTTGACTTTTTTTACAATTTTTACTTTTAGATTATTCTAATTACTTATTCATAATTTTTTTTTATATAAACTTGACTTCCCATTTAAAATTTTTTTAATTATGACAATTGATTTTTTTAATTTTCTATTCAAAAATATTTTTTTGATATGACATTTTTCTAAAATAATAATACGTAACTGTATTATACATAATTGTTCAATAAATGACAAATAATTATTTAAAACTAACTTTAAGATTAAAATTAATAATAAATTTTGATTAATTGACGAGAATAGAATTAATAATGTATATTGATTTGGCAGATGAGATTTCATCATCGCTAATCTGTTGCACATTCCTAATTTCACTTCCCTAAAAACAAAGAATAAGTAACAAGGATAGAGATATTCAGATCACCATATCAAAACTTTCACAAAGATCAAAGAGATAGGCTTGTGCACGCAGCTTAACAAACAGAGCAGGGGTGTTGATGGAGATGAATACTGGAAAGGCAAGATGCGAAGGGATCAAATAATCTAGTGATAACATGCTTAGGTTTCAATCATTGTTACTTCCAATTTTAAGAGATTTTACATTGAATTGCCAAGTACATAAGGTCCTTGATCCATCTTCAATCAGGGCTGTCGCATTGCATAGAATTCTAATAGGCATATAAGTTAGATAACACAGACCCAAATAAAAGCATACACCAGTTGCCGCAAAGCTGAAGGAATGCACAACAAAATATATGCAAGTAGACAATACTGGGTTCACCTACATATCAAATAACACAAAAATAATAGATGCGTGGTGCGCATGTTGAACAGACAACCCTCCAAGCCTCAAGCAAGCTTACGTTTACACCTAAGAGAGCCAATGCCTTTCGAAGCTTCAATTTCAGGTGATTCTTCTACAATTGAATCTTGTTGTACAACCAGACCACGGTTCCTAGACAATTTCCTGATAGGTGTCCTGTTTAGTGTTCCCTGGCTAATGTTAGCTGCCGGTTCTGAGTAAGTAGTACAACTTTTCCTATCTGGCATTAGCTCATCACCATCGAACACCATATCCTTCATTAGCTGAGAATTGAATATTGGCACAAAAAAAAGTCAGGCTCAAGAAAAAAAGGGAAATATCATATGTAACAAAATCAAGACAGCAATCAAACAAGGATTGACATACATATACAGCATTTGAGATGCATCTCAAATTAGCCAACTTTCTCAAGCAACTATATGCTTTAGCCACAGGATTATCACATAGCCTAAGCAAGTTGACAAAACCAAGCTCCAAAGTTTGAAACTAAATATTGGCATTATACCACAGAATATTGTTATGTGGGAAACAAGTTCCTCTTTAGTACCTTCCAATCCTCAAAATCAAATCTGAACACACAATGCCTATATGTAGCATCCCCTGAGATTATAGAGTTCGCAGCAGGAGCATTCCTGGGTGCTGACATGGGGAAAAACACGACAGATTAGCAAAACAGTGCAGAAAATATAAAATGTTTTATACAGATGAAACCAATTTCTGAACTGATTATGATTTAATATATCTTACAAACAAGGTGAGAACCACGTTCGACCACAGTTATTTCAACCCTCCCGTCTTTAACTAAGAATGACAGTGCAAACAAATTCTCCACAGTCTGTGCAAATGACCTTCTATTCAAGACCAGATTTTCAAGTCTAACATTTCTCTTCCTCCTTAAGATCTCAAACATAGTTGACATGTTATTATCAGTTTCTGTTTTCTCTTCTGCCCCAGTATCATCAACCTAGAGTACATGAACCACAGAACTTGTGTCAAAACTTCTTGAATAACCTTTGGACAGTTTTGATAGATACTCTATATAGCACATTTCAAAATCCTACGCAGGTGGTAGCTATTATTCACATTATAGATAGTAAAATAAAGGAGATTGTATAGCTTGAACATGCATATTTACACATGCTATGTAACAATATCAATTCTACTAATAAAAATGACATCCCTGGTACACAAGCAGCAAACAGATTTGTCATTCACTTTAATATCCAGCTTATTTTCCCTCTAAAAAGCACACTATATTATCCTCTTGCAGCTAAAAGGTTTAATCATAATAAACACAGAATTTAAGCCAAAAGGCAACATTACCTCTTCAGGATGAGCTCTTTCAGTTGGCCTTGTATGTTTCCTATCATTTCTATGAGCCACAGTCCTTTGCTTCAATTCTGTATTCACTGGTCCAACCCTTAACGAACAAACATTGAATTCAAAATCAACACAATACATGAAAAAGTAAAACAAAAACGCAATGTTACAAGCACAACCACAAAAAGGGTACATCACAAAAACTTACATTGTGCTCAACCCATTACATTTCTGAAAACTAGGTGAAATAGCAATTCCAATCTCTTTCCACTTGATGGAATTCGAGCAGTTCTGCTCATTGTGGTCCAGTGTATTCTTAAATTGTCCAAACTCCGCGAGCAAACAGGAAACAAATTTTGCAGCAGTAATCCCTTCACTCGATTGTGACTTGACAGAGGTCAGCAATGTTTTAGTAATGCCCAACAATGCCTCTGCGTCTGCAACTTGCTCTCTTGGATTTTTTACTGAAAAACCAACATCGGTTTACCAAAAAAGAAAAAACGATTTCAAATTTGGTGTACTTTATGAGAGCAGAAAATAACATAACACACGAAAATTTTTCAAACAATAATTAAGCATTTGCAAAGTAAAATTTGCAGAACGAAAAAGACCCGAAACTAAACTTTGGTCAGTGATACGAGAATCATCTCCATATATATATATATATATATATAGAAATTTGTTCATTTCTCCCAGAAACTTAAACAAAGGGTTGCTGAAATTTTCAAAAAAAAAAAAAGGAATATTGAAGAAGAAACACAATAATAATGAACATTATATTTGAAAAAAAAAAAAAATACCGTGCTGGTGCAAATCCTGGAACTCCTTGATTATAATCGTAAAATTATTTGAATCCACTTTCATTAAATCATCTCTTTCATCTGCAGAGAAAAAAAAATTATAAAAAAAACAGAAGAACAACAAAACAGTAATTAAATAGTGAAATGATAAGATGATGCTTAACCATTGATCTTATTATACAATGCAAGGTACTTGGAGCGAAGGAGACGCCGATCCACGAAGTCTTGCTGAGTCGACTCGTCATTTCCGGAGTCAACACGACTCCGAGTCACATGTTCACGCTCCGAGTTAGCGTCACCGGTGGCTTCTCTCTTCACAGTTCTTCTTCCCATAATTACCCAATTAACAAAAGCCCTTAAGAATCCAACCTTGAAAAATAATTTGTTTCATGAAATGGAAGTGTTCTTTATAGGGCTCGTTTATCCCTCTACTACGCTTTCCTCGGATTTGTTTTCCTGCTCTAGCGAAATTCACCAAATATTTCGAAAACAAATTTTGTGGTAAAATGGTTCATTTTGAAACTTCAGCTTTTCTTTAAATATCTAATTGAGGGAAATTTCAATTTGCACAGTCCATTAACAACAAATATTTTATTCTAAGGTCAATTAAATCCAATTTTTTATGAAAATTAATAAAACTTTAATTTTCACATCTTAAAGTCTAATGCTAATTTAAATACGTATTAGTATAATTATTATCAAAACTTTAAAAATTATCAAAATATACTTAAACTGTAAAATTATGTGTAACGTTGTAGTAACATATATTTTGATAAAAAATAATAATAACGTAATAAATCAAAATCATGAAATACATAAAATAAAAGTTATACTAATAAAATTTTATTATCTTTTAATATAAATTTCACTAATAAATTACACCACAAATATATAATTAGATTAATATTGTTTTCAATTTTATAAGTATAATTTATTTTAATAATTTTTAAATTTTAAGACAAACACATTAATGGACAGAATTTTGAATTAAACTACTATTAAATTTATTTTAAAATAATAACAATTATTTAAAAAATTTTAAATTAAAAGTATAAACTTAAAATATGAAAAAGAAAAGATTCAGGAACACCGTTTGTGTCACCAATTGGTGATGTGACCAAGACCATATATATTTTTTAATTATATAGAGAATTTGATAGCATGTTTTTTATTTTTTTATTTAATTATTATTAAATTAAGTATTTATTTTTCATTTTCTATAACCATATATAAAATTTAAAGTAACTAAACACAATTTTAATAGTAATATTATTCACTTAAAGCATGTTTGGTTGTTCTCTCTTCTATACATTATTATAAAAAATAGAGAAATATATACAAAATTTAGCACAACAATATTAAAAAAAATCAAGATATGAGATCTAATTCCATGCAAAATTTGCAAAAAAAAAAAAAAAAACATCACCTATCAATGTTCATGTGAAAAATAGTAATATTTTATTTCTAAAGAAAAAAGTAGATACGATCAATCTACATATATTTAATTATTTCATTTTATTTATATAATTTAATTACATAAATTATTATAATTATTATCTACATTTTAACTCAATATTTATTTTGATTACAAAATATTATAATATATAATTTTATTAAAAAACAATTTTTTTATAATAAATATTTATAACATAATATAATATAATATTATAATATATAATTTTAATGTTTATCTTATAATATTATAATATATAATATTATAGTATAATTATACTATTATTTCAATATTAACTAATAAATACTATATTGCATTAATATATTATAATTAACATAATATTATTATAAAAATGGCAGGATTTTGAAATTAATTTCATATTATCACAATAACTTAAAAGAAAATTAATGTGATGGGCATAAAGTGTGGCTTGTTAAAAAAAAAAAAAAGTGCTCAACTCTTTTGATCATTTTCCTATTTGCTTTTCACTAAATCATATTTATACCTTATCTCGTTTAATTATTCCTATCATCTTCTATAAAATAATCCTTTCATTCATTTCATTGAAGATCTGTGTAAACATCAGACTGGGGGGCTTAAAATACAAATCCGATGATGAAAATCAACAGAATTATTCCCTAAGATTTAAGGGGAAATTGTGAAAAAAAAAAAAAAAAACAAATAGCCTAAGGAAACCTTGGGTTGAGCCCTAAAATCAAGACCAAATTCACAAGGCCAAAAGTCTAAACTTGCCAGCACTAGTTTAGTAAGTTGTGTGGCCAACTACTTGGTTGTACAACTAGCCCTAAAAGCCTAACAGAAAGAAGGTTCTATAACTCAGAAACTTGGTAGCCAAGTGGTCTATACAGCCAAGCACCTGGCTACACAGATAAGACACCAAAATCCTAATAGAAAGAAGATTTTGGAACATAGACACCTAGCATTCAAAGGGTTGTACAACCAACACCAAAAGGTCTGTATAGCCAACCTTTTAGTTATACAGACATCCTTCAAATCATAATTGTAGAACTTTCATGGTCCTATCTGATTGTGGGATGTGAATGCCATGCAAGTAGAACCATTCCAAACTTTAGTGCACCATTCCTCCTCTATAAAGGCCACACCATTTAAAGAGAAAGGAGAGACTTGGATAGCCCTAGGGAAACTCTCAAATTCTCACCACAAACATAAAAACTCTAACCCTAATTCATGACCATCAAAATCCAAGGTATATAAGACTTTTACTTTTCACATTTGAACATTCCCATTGCATTTTTTAAAGATAAGGTCAAAACATTGTGCCTCTGAGGGCAAAGTAACAACCAGTAACTTCTAAGGGTGTCCCTATCCATCTTTTTATTTGCCCTTTTTTTCTTATTCTTTCTTTAAAAAAACCTAGTCTTAGTAGGTTGTACAAATTTCATGTAGTCTACATAGACTACTTTGTGGGTTGTACAAACCATCAATTAGTTTGTACAACTTATTTTGATTGTGGATAATTGCAAAATTCATCACTTCTCCATTCAGATGTCCCTACTTTTAGACTTTCTTTTGTAATACTTAAGAGTTCCATTGATAGAATAGGTGAAGGTTTTATGACCTAGGAACCTTATTCATTCAATGATGGAACAATAATCAAGTTTGAGTTTTCTTTTATGATTTTTCATGCTTCAAGAATTTGTATTAATTCACCTTATGCCTTATTAAACATTTAGGTTTCTATTTCGATTTTATTCTAACCATGATCAAGTGAGGAATTTTCTCAATCTTAAAACCTTAAGAGTATCATTACAGTCTTTGTTATTTTGGTTATATAGTCATGTATATCACTAGACACATACTTTGCCCTAGTTTCCATTCTTTATTGATTAGCATTCTACCTTCTAAACAGTTAGTGATGCTCATGAATGCCAAGATTTTGGAGATAAATGAGAAAGAGGATCCAATAACCTTAGGATCCCTTTTCATTATGACTTTGCCCTAGGCCATTAATATCCTCTAAGATGCCATCACATGTCATGCTTATGATTTCTCATGTTACATGACTCATATGTTTATGCTTGTTTAGTATTCTTGATTTTATCATATGATTCATGTCATGTGGAAATGTTTATGATTACATACTTAGAAACATAATTAGTTCCTTAACTTGGAGATACGGTAAGATTTTTGCATGAGTCTTATTTTCTTCATTTTGGTATTATTGTCATTATGATGGTTACTAACTTATGTGTTTTTTTAGGTGCAGATGCTTATTTGAGTTAGACCACCAATAGTGATCTTGATAATCATTATTTGGATTAATTATGCATGATGTGGATGATGGATATGCATGTTTGTCCCTTTGCCATATTGCATGATCCCCCTCCCGTTTGATGTGGATTATAATGATGTTTTGGATTGATTGATAGGATTGCACTAGGAACATGCTTAGGGGTGTTAATCGAACTAATTACTAACATGGTTAAAATGGTATAGGGTGAACCAAAGATGCTCAAAGATTGGATCCCAACATTCGAGCGGTTTGGAGGTGCCGAACCTCCTCCTTAAGCCATACTCAATTTTTAAACCTAATCTTTGAAGGGGTTAAAGATGAATTAGTTTTTCCAAATGATTTAATTAGGTTTAGATTTTGCCTTTCCTAAATTCTTGTCCCGACCAAAGTCGGTTGATGACTCCATATTTCCTTAGGGATGGTATCAATATATTATCCTGCCTTGGTCCCCCATTGACCATCACTTGGATTAAAAGGGCTTCAAATTAGCGTAAGGCCTAAAGGATCCCCTATTAATCGAAATGCAAGCCATGTCTTAAGCTTATTACCAATGTGTGACCCTTATCCTCTCAACCCCTCTGTTGGTTGATAAAAGGATGAAGTTGCAAGTAAGATTCCACTTGTTTCAGCAAAATCTTGAAGGAGCTTACAATGGCAACTTTACTAGGGACACAAAATTGACTTCACATTCAATCTTTAGTTCACTTTTTGCCATATTAAACTTTGTAATTAATTGGTCCAATTTCATTCATATAGCTTTCATACTTCACCACATGTACTAGGTTTTCCCTGGGATAAATTAACTGATACTCCAAACTTGAGACTTAAGCTCCATTCGGCCTTAGGAGATGATGATGAGGGTATCACTCATAAGCCAAGTACTTTTGAGTATATCAAATGGGGGTTACGAAAACCATCCCTTAAGCTTGTGGGAGCCATAAACCACAATAACCAAACTTAAACATTTACGAGTACGTAAGAGCCAATAACACTTTGGAATAAGGTACCTCTTTAGTTTGCATTTCTTTAAAATAAGGGTTGAAGTCCTTAAAGGACATAGTTGGGATTTCCCTTATCCTAATACCATTGTTACCCAATTCCCCTTTGGTGTAATCACCCCCTCATGTAAACATTTATGTATTCCCTTACCCGATTATGTAATGAATTCCCACTTCTTATGTAAACACTTATGTGCATCCCTTGCCTTTCTCGTAAAAGGGATTCTCCATTTCCTTATAAAGAGTTTTTACTTTATATATCCTTTCTTTTTATGGCTTTAGTTCCGTTATGCATACATTCTCATTAGGCTTTGATCCCTTCTTAATCCAAGATAACTATACACATTATATATCCCTTATTGGTTGAAGAATGAGACCTCACCTAGGAAAAAGCCTCTAAACCTCATGTTTGGAAGGAATAAGGTTGGAAGGATCTTTTGCTAATAATGTGTGCATTTCATGCATACATGCATTCTTTATTTGTTCATGCATCATACTAATAACCTTTGTCTTGTAGCCATCATAGCTCCATCTAAACCCTCGTGGAAGAGAAGGGGCAATAGGCTCGCTATAAAAAATAAGACCCCTAGCTTAATCTAAAGACCAAAACTACTTATAAAACCTACAATATCGTTGGAGGCATTAGAGAAGATGATGGCTGAGTTTAACCATAGGATGGAGGAGAAGAACATCAATGAGGTAAATAAGTGCCTCAATGAGATTATGAAGAACGGAGAAACCTCTACTAATAGAACTAATAAGGAAAAGGCACCCATGGAGACACCCAAACTTATGGTAATTGATGATGATTTATTTGGGATGAAGGAGTACCATGAGCAAGATGGCCAAAGAAGTGGGAAGTACTATTATTGCTTTCGATAAGCCTATGAAAAGAGAGAAAGAGAGTACCCAATTTGATGACTTTACTAAGCAATTGGAAAAGATATAAAAGGCTTTAAGAGCCAAAGGTTTAGAGAAAGGAACTAATATTAAAAAGTTACTTACTTGTAAACCCAAGAAACTCCCAACTAAAAATGTCTAAGCTTCCAAAGTTCATGGGTACTTAAAATGTGAAGAATTATATTTGATCATATGTTTTGGTTATAAAGGCATTTGTAGTACCCATCGACACCATGTTGGAACTTTTTGAGCTATCACTAAAGGGATTGCTAAGACATGGTATTTCAATCAGCTAAAGACTGTGAAGAAAGATTAGAAAGAATTGACAAAGGCTTTTGAGAAGCATTATCCTTGTAACTTAGATTTAGAGGTCACATTGCAAGAACAAAAGTCTTTGAAATAAAAATATGGATAAAGTTTCAATGACTACATAAGAAGGTGGAAGAAAACAACCTCTAATATAACTACTAGGCCAATTGAGTGAGAATAGGTCTAAATGATTATTAGGGGATCATTACTCGATATTGGCATTAGAATTAGAGGCATGTTAGTATAACATTTTGAGGATCTTAAAGAAGTCAATTTGCAGGTCGAATAATTAAAGAATGAATCAAGAAGGCAGTATAGGGGAAGAAGGAGTGCCTATTTCATCAACAAAAAGAAGGAAATAAAATCGCTGATGTAAATACAGTAAAGGCTTTGAGACAGTTTACAGATTGGGGAATGCCTCTATCTAAGGCATTCAAGAGATTATAGAAGAAGGGAGCACTGAAGCCTCTGGCACTGAGGCCACCTCTAAACCCATTACCAAGGGGTATGACACTAATGCATATTGTGCTTTTCATCAAGGGGTTGGGCACAACATTGATGACTACTACAAACTAAGGCATGAAATTTATGATCTTATGGATAATAAGATGATTGTTCTACCTAATTTTGAAAGATTGAGTAAGTGAAAATCCTCTCCTAAACTATCATAGTGTTCCATCATCCAACTAAGGGACATTTATGGTGGATTTTAAAATTGTCGAGGAAGTTATTATGGTACCATTGAAGAATACCAAAAGAATTGTGGTTTGCACCATTAACTTGTAGGAAAGTTCGGACAAAGAGACAAAAAAAGGGAAAAGAAGAAGGATGATTAAGTCATGAGAAAAGAGTGATAAGAATAAAGAAGGGGAATAGGTGAGTCATATAATCCAATGTGAAAAGTATGACACTAATAGATAAGCTCCTAAGGAACCAAGGGTAGAGACAGAAGGAGATGAACTTATAGCAAAGAAGAAGAAGGAAGATAACCCTATTTTAAGGTAGTTGAAGAAAATGTCGACTCAAATCAATTTATGGAGTTGCTCATTACCTATTAAGAGCATAAGAAGGCCATGGTTGAAGCTTTGTTAAGTCTGATTATTTCTAAGGAGGCTACTCCAAAGGATGTCATTACTTTGATTACCCATAAAGGGAATCTCACTTTTTTTGCTAAAGACTTACCATCAGAAGGAAAGGATCATAACTTAGCTTTGTTTATAAAAGTTGAGGTAAAAGGAAGGTGCACTTTATGTGTGATGGTTGATGACGAATATAGAATTAACATTTGTCCCTTGAAGTTAATTCATAAGTTTAGATTATCGGAGAAAGACTTAAAAGCATCAAATAGCTTCATTCGAGCCTTCGATGATAGTAGAAGGCCAGCCTTAGGTGTATTCAAAACCATGGTCAAGACTAAAATTATGGTGGAATTTACAATCTTGGACATCCTTATCACTTGCTCACTTTTATTGGGAAGGTCGTGGTATCATCTATTGGAGGAGTGCCTTTCTTAGTGCATTAGAAAGTAAAGATTCCTTATAAGGGCAAGATAGCAACCATCTATGCAAAAGCTAGTGAGATTGTGTCAACATTGAATTTGGCTGTCTCGCATCTCAGAGGCTTTTAAGTTGCTAGAGTTATAGACAAATGGTTTGACCTGAAGGTGATGGGAATCATTAAAAATATGAACTTTCTGCTAGGTCAAGTATTGGGAAAGAATTCTACAAGTGTGTTTGAGTTTTTAGAGATTCTAACTCAAACTATAAGAAGAGGACAATATTATCATAGAAAAGGAATTAAGTCAAAAGTAAGAGATCTGCATGGTCCTCTACTTGATTTCTTTATGAAAGAAGGGAAAGTAATGTGAGAAATTGAGGAAGAAGTCACTAATGAGGATGAAAAGCCATTAGGTGATGACACCATGAATGATCTTAAAAAAGCATTTGATAGAGATCAAGGTGTTAGCAAGCCTTTCCAAGACCCATTGCAAAAGATTAAAGGTTTAATGACTAGGGAAATGACTAAAAAAATGAAAGAAGCATTGCAAGGATTAATCATGAAGCTATAAGATAAAATTAAAAGATCTTCTTCAACCCAAAACCAAGCACTTTATACCTTAATTGCATATAAAGAGCCTCAAGAAGGAGGCTATAAGTAAAAAGAATATCAATTGAAGGAAGCACATCCATAATGCATAAATAGCTTCATGACACGACCATGCATCAAGACTTCACATTTGCTAAATTGGAATCACAGTAATGCACGATCATGTCCTATAGCTATGTGTGTCAACAACAATCTAGATTCTTCTTTTTATGTCCTAATTTTTGAATTATTTGCTTCATATTTTGATAGTTTTATTATCTAGGATGTGTTTCCTATTTATATATGACTTTGTTTAGGAATATAAGACCTTTTCTATATAGGGAACTTCATTTTGTAAGGCTCTATATAAGCCATAGCCTTGTAATACGAATTTACATTATCTTTTATCAATAATATTGAGTTTTAACAAGTTTTATGCTTTTGCTTTCTTGTGTTCTTGGTAGAATACAAAATTAGACTTATTAAAAGGAGTGATCAACCTTTATGGCATTTTTTAGATTAGGGTTTTAAGGACTTAGTTTCCTTAGGACCATAATCTTTTAATTGACAACTTGATTTCTAGCTTTCTTTGGCAAAGTAATAATAATATAAAGAGTTCCTAGGGTGGTTTCCTAGTAGATTCTTTATTAGTTGGTATTAGAGCTTAATTATAGAATCAAGTTACGCATCCTTTGTTTATCGTTTATTATATTTTATTCTGTGTTTTCTTTGTTTTCATTTCTCTAAATCTTTTCTTCTAGTTTTAACTTCCATCAATCTTCTTTTATGTGTCTCCTTGTGTTTGTGTGTTAATCAATTTAACACCATTAATTTCAAATTATTAGTGTTGGGTTTCAATATACACATTTGAAGTTCACAATTCTCTATAATTGTTGGGTTTCAAATTATCATTGTTAGAGTTTGCATCACTTAAACTTTAAGTGTTAGTTTGATCTCTTTATAAAAAAGAGAGCAATTAAAAAAAGTAAAAAAAAGGGCAAAGAAAAAAAATGAAATTGAAAAAAAATTCACAAGTTTCATATTCCCAATAAAAAGGGGATTTTGTTTCAATAGGGTGCAATTGAGTTATTTTGTGTTTTGTGATTCTTGAGTTTCTTTATACAAGTTATTTTATGTGTTTATTTCATTATATTCTAGTTACATCTTTCGTACATCTGTTGCTTTTTTTGAAGTTTTCTTATTTTCTTGGTTCTATTAATCAATTTTCTATGTGTTTTCATTTACCTCGACAAAGTCTTAGAAAGTCTTGATCTTTGATGTGACACCCCCTTTATTAGTCATTTAAATTTTTCTCTTATCTATCCATTGTCATTAAAAGACATGGTTTCAAATTTTTTTTCCTATTTTTTTCTGCTATCTCTTGTTCACAACATAGTAACTATCTACAATAAAGTATACATGGCTAAACTAGCTAAAATACTAATAGACTGCATACTGGCCCAACCTCTCTTAGACTGTTAGATAGCAACTTTGAAATGTAACTAGACGCAGTCTTTAGTTAGCTCTTCCTAAAATAAGATTTCATGCAAAAGAGTGAGCTTGCATACTTAGTAAGTAAATGCATAACGATACTTCAATCTCAAATAACATAACAACATTTAAACATAAATAACTCATCATTATATCCATGTGCGAAATAAAAAATTTTTCCTCTTAAATGACACATAGACTATCAAAGGTTATTGCCACAAATAACATAACAACATTTAAACATAAATAACTCATCATCATATCCATGTACGAAATAAAGAGTTTTTCCTATTAAATGCCACATAGGGTATTAAAGGTTATTGTCGCAAATAACATAACAACATTTAAACATAAATAACTCATCATCATAACCATGTACGAAATAAAGAGTTTTTCCTCTTAAATGCCACATAGGCTATCAAAGGTTATTGCCACAAATAACATAACAACATTTAAACATAAATAACTCATCATCATATCCATGTACGAAATAAAGAGTCTTACTCTTAAATGTCATATAGGCTATCAAAGGTTATTGTCATGCATGCTATCATAAATTGCTGCTGCATAGGCTATAGATATCACTGCCATAAAGGCTTTCATTTTTAGTTGCCACATAGGCTATAAATATTGTTGCCACATAGGCTATCAAATGTTATCGCCACACAGGCTATCAAATGTTATTACCACACACGCTATCCAATGTTATCGCCACACATGCTATCAAATGTTATCTCCACACAGGCTATTAAATGTTATCGCCACACATGTTATCAAATGTTATCGCCACACATGCTATCAAATGTTATCGCCACACAGACTATCAAATATTATCGCCACACAGGCTATCAAATGTTATTGCCATACAGGCTATCAAATATTATCACCACACAGACTATCAAATGTTATTGCCACACAAACTATCAAATGTTTTATCACCACACAGGCTATGAAATGTTATCGCCACACACGTTATCAAATGTTATTGCCATACAAGCTATCAAATGTTTTATTGCCACACAGACTATCAAATGTTATCGCCACACAGGATGTTATATATATTATTGCCACACAGGCTATCAAATGTTATCGCCGCACATGCTATCAAATGTTATTGCCACACAGACTATCAAATGTTTTATCGCCACACAGGCTATCAAATGTTATCGCCACACAAACTATTGAATAGCTTTACTTGCCAACAACATCAAGTATTAGCCTTTCAACCAATCAACTATAAATTTAACAAAATTTCAACAATATAATGACTAATAATGACACCCGTAACTTTAAAAGCTCATATCGCCACATACTTCCATTCTCAAATAATAATTTATCAACATCTCATGAAAACAAATAAATCAAGAATATAACAATCTTTCATCTATGTATGCCATAATATCATCACATTAAAAAACATTTCATTCCATTGAGTATAAGTTCATGGCATTTAACCAATCACACGTATAGTACAATTAGCTATTTACTTACCTCCTCCTTCAAGCTTATTTAGCTGTGGATGGTCCTGGCTTATTTTCACTATTATCCTCAATGTCTCAAGGACCTATTTCAATACACCAAATCAATCCATGATAATAAAGTAAGATTTTCATCTTATTAAGCAACTATGGCATGATTCATGGTGTTTATGCATATTTTCCTTATATGGCAACCTGAGCTTACTATACACTCACAACAATAACTCTAGATATACTTATCCAAATTACTTGATTCTTTTTTTCAAATAAATTGGACACATAATGATACAACATATTGAAATTTCAAGCTAATATCAGACACACATAAAATGTGGTGAATTTTTGAATTTTTCCCTATTGCAATGTCATCTCAGTCTGAGTAGGTCTTACATTGTTGGGTGTATCTCAAATTGTACCAATCTAGTTGTAATAATAATCTACCACCCATTACAAAACATATAAAGGAACATTTTTCATGTTTATGCATTGTCTAATTCAATCTATAAAGTCACTAAAACAAAGGACCAAATCTCAGGGTGAGTAGGTTTGTAACATGTTGACAAATAGTCATGATGAAGGGGCAAAATCTCAACAACCATGCTGGATTTGGCAACACTATTTCACAAGCATGTATATCAGACATAAATATACAACTTTAGAATTTGGACCATCATCAAATTCTAAATCTATGGTCATCAAATTCTTGGAAAATAAAATTAAAAGAAATGTGAGGTTTCATCCCAGTACAAGGTCAGTCTCAATTAATGAGCCATATCTCTTTCCACATAGAAAATCAATCAAAACCAATTTACAAGTATTTAGAGGGGATATTAAGCTACAAGTTTAATGTTTTTCACTTTGCCAAAATTAGAATAGAAGGCCATCAAAATATAAGAAAATAGAAGATTGAGATCATCTCAGTTCGTATGTGACCCAACCCTACTGAAGGAGCCATATCTCCTCACACACACAAAATCAAGAAAAACCATTTCATATGCATTTATATGAAACATAAAGCTACAACTTTCATATTTTGAACTTTCCCTAATTCTGCATCTAGTCTTATGAAATTGCGGGTGCAAAATTCTACTCTAACAATAAAACTAATAAAATCAGCTCTTGTTCCTTTAGATTACAACTTCCATCCAAGAGTTCTACCTCAATTGCTCCATAATTCTCACTAACCATGCATGATTAACATGTTATGAGAGGTTAATTTCAGTTGAGAAGAAGATAAATTAACTTACCTAATATCCCAGAATCAGAAAACGTTATGATTCTTTCCTAGGTAGCTCATTCTTCTCCCTCTCCTTCTTCTTCTTCTTCTTCTTCTTCTTCTTCTTCTTCTTCTTCTTCTTCTTCTTTCATTTCTTTCTTTCTTTGCTTTCCTTCTTCTGTTGTATTTCATCCTTATCTTTTCTCTTACCAGACCCTAATGGTAGAGAATTATAATTTGTATTCTTATTTTAATAAGATAAAAGATTGGGGGCTTGTTCTTATTTGTTGAAAGTTAAAAGTTTTGCTTTTAGTCCATCTTCTTCACTCCTTAAGCATGTTCATCCATCTCTTAATCCCTATATGCTCTTTATACTTTTAATTAAGCTCTAAAACACCATTATTTATGATACTATAACATGCACACAACAAAAGATAATTTGCCATGCAACCATACAAACATTGTATATATGTTCAAGTGTCCCAAATGTAATGGTGCAAGTGTCATCATTGTGTTTCTCCAATTCACATGCCTAAAAAAAATCATTTGCCCCATGCATATATTCAAATATAACATAATTAAAATGCATATGATTTGGGTTGAGGATGTTACATTTGATGTTATCATCAATTGTTAATTACTTCTTGAGATTTATTGATTTTGATTCTTTAAAGAACATAAAGAAGGCTAACATGAGAGGTAAAAGGCAAGTTAAGTATGATCATTAGAGGGCAAAAGCCTATATTATGTGAAACACGAGTGATTATCAACTATTTGAGTGCAAACACATAAGAAAGTGTGTGAGGAATAATTTTCATTTATACCTAATAAATTTTACATGTTATAAACATAAATAATGAAAAACAAAATCACAAGAAAGTGACATGAAATTATTTATGAAGGCTGATGTGGATCAATTTCAAAATTGAATGCAAGGTTGGATGACATGCAATCCCCATCAAATTCCAAATCGTTTAGATGACAGATAATCAACGAGGTGGAAGAAGATGATTCAGACTAGGAGGAATCAATATCTAATAAAGGCAAGTAAGCTACTTCCAAAAGCGATAGCAACCTAAATAGTATTAAGATGAAATTTCCTGCCTTTCAGAGTTGTATCTAAAGTCGGAACGAAAGGTTAAGCATGCATTTTATTGTCATGACTACTCTAAGGAGAAAAAGGTGAAATTGGCAATCGTGGAGTTCACTGATTATGCAAGCATATGGTGGGATCAATTTATGATCAATAGGTGAAGGCATGGAGAGAGACCAATTTGGACATAGGAGGACATGAAATTGGCAATGCATAAAAGTTTTATCCCTAACCATTACTCTTGTGATTTACATAGAAAAATTGCAATGTTTGGTGTAAGGTTCCAATAGTATGGAGGACTACTATAAGGAAATAGAGATAGTCATGGTAAGAGCTAATATAGAGGAGGACTGAGAGGTTACCATGGCAAGGTTTGTTGAAGGCTTAAATAAAGAAATTATTGATATTATTGAGTTGTAACACTATGTAGAAATGGAGGAGCTCCTACAAAAAGCCATTAAGGTAGAGAAGCAACTCAAATCTTGAGGACCCAAATATAGTTCTTTATGGAGGGCTAATTGGAAGGATAATAAAGCCATAAAAAAAACCAAAGAAGGAGACAAAACAAATAGATTTGATTACTACTCCAAAAGGTAAAATAAAAATAAAAACTCCTAAATCATGTGATTTAAAGTGTTTTAGATGCCAATGATTCAGACATATTGCTTTCATTGCCCAAACAAGAGAACCCTGATTTTATTAGACAATGGTAATATTGAGTGTGTTAGCTTAAACGATGATGAAATGCCACCACTGGAAGATTGGTCAAAGGTGGAGATTGAAGGAATCATTCATGGTGAAATGTTAGTGGCAAGAAAAGGATTGAGTGCACAACCTAAGGATGATGATGAAAAGCAACATGAGCAAAATTTTCACACTAGATGCCATGTGAAAGACATGGTATATACCTTGGTTATTAATAGAGGTAGTTGTCCTAATGTTGTCAACATTATTGGCTTAATGATTGTGGGAAAGTGAGGGTTAATAAGCAAGTGTCAATTTCTTTTTCTATTGGCAAATATGCGGATGAAGTCTTATGTGATTTTAAACCAATACATACGAGTCATATTTTACTTGGTTGGTCAAGGCAATTTAATAGGAGGGTCATACATAATGGGTAGAAAAATCATTATTCCTTTATACTTAATAGTCAAAATTTTGTACTAACTCCTCTCGAACCATTGCAAGCTTATAAGAATCAATTAAAAATACAAAGAGTTCAAATTGAGAGAAAAATAAATTAATAAGGAAGAGGAAAAGAAAGAAAAGTATGCAAAAGAGAGAAAAAAAGTAAGGAAGAAAGAAAAAATTGAAAATAAAGAAAGTGAACAAGAAAAATGAGAAAAAAAAAAGTAAGGAAGAAAGAAAAATTGAAAATAAAGAAAGTGAACAAAAAAAGAGAGAAAAGTAAAGGTAAGGAACACGACACATGTATATGGATTATTGAGCCATTAACAAAATAATAGTAAAGTATAAGCATCCTATCCATAGGTTTGATAATATGCTTATTGAATTGCATGGCTCTTGCTTGTTTTCCAAAATTGATTTGAAAAGTGACTATTATTAAATTAGCATGAAAGATGGAGATGAGTGGAAAACTACCTTAAAAAACTAAATATGGATTGTATGAGTGGTTTCGAATGCCATTTAGTTTAATTAATGCACCAAGCACATTCATTAGGTTAATGAATCATGTTTTACATGCTTTCATATGAAAATTTATGGTAGTTTACTTTGATGAGATTTTGATTTATAGCAAGAACTTGGATGAGCATGTGAAACATTTACATGATGTGTTTAGTGAGTTAACGAAACATCAATTGTATACTAATCTTAAAAAGTGCATATTTTACATGGAATCTATTGTGTTTCTTGGATATGTTGTAGTTCACAAGGTATTAGTGTTGATAAAAAGAAGATAAAGGAGATAAAGAAATGGTCTACACCTAAGAATGCAAAGACGTAAAAAGTTTTCCTGGTTTAACAAGTTTTTATTAAAGGTTTGTTAAAGATTTTAGAACCATTACTTCACTTTTGGATGAACTTATTAATAAGAATGTTGTTTTTAAGTGGGATGAAGTACATGAACAAGCTTTTAATACTTTAAAAGAAAAATTAACTAATGCACCTTTATTGTGTTTCCCTAACTTTGATGAAGCTTTAAAGGTAGAATGTTATGCATCTGGAGTTGGAATAGGGGTTGTTTTGATGTAAGATTCCAAACCAATTTCATATTTTAGTGAAAAGCTTAGAGGGGCGTCCTTGAACTATCCTATTTATGACAAAGAGTTCTACGCATTAGTAAAAACTCTTTAAACATGGTAGCATTGATTGTGGCCAAGGGAATTCAACATTCATTTTGTTGGATTAGGATGGTTAATCCTAAGTCTAGATCCTCTTTTGATCTTGACAAAGAAGGTTGATCATCACTAATATTTCAAATAAGTGTTGATTTTGCAGAAATAAATAAATCTCTCAAGAAGAGATGGAAGGAGTTGTTAAACTCCAAAGTAACATGTAAATCGTGATCACAATCTAGGATTCGCTGTCGTGACTCATGTTAAGACATGCTGAAAATCAGGTAGGCAAAATCACGAATCCATTCTCGACCGCGACCCATGCAAAAGAAGGAGCCTAATTGTGACAGTAGAATTTGCGGTTTGTGTCGCACTGGAGTCGCGACCGCGACTTTCAAAAACTCCAAGATAAGGATCAAGTTCACTATCACAGCTTGACAAGTGTCCCAAGTAACCATTGGAAGTCAAAAATCACAATGGGCACTTATTAGTAGAGACCGCGAACCCAAAAGAAGAAGATGAGGACTTTTGGTAGAGGAATTCACGCTCATAGTCACGTCCTGTACAAGATAAATCGTGACCGCTACATTTGAGAGTAGGCGAAAGGCAACGACTATATTTTTTCTGGTAAACTAATCAGAAGCTGTCATGTGAACTAGCCGTTAGACACAAACAAGATTTTTCTTATGAATTTTGGAAATCGCGACAGCGAAGGAGCAGTAGCGACCGCGATTTCATCTTGACAAGCATTTAATGCAGAATCTGCCTAACATGTCTCAAAGATTTGATGAGCTATGATCTGCAACGTCTCTTAGGTGAAGGTTGGATATAAATACACCATCAAACAACCATGAATAAGGTTGCTAAGGAATTTATTACAAGTGATTAAAGCTCTCAATCTTTGCTACTCATTTCCTTCAGTTTCCTTATGAAATTGTAATTGTTAGGTGTGAGCATTAAACACTAAGTTGTAAGGTTGTAGTGTTAGCCTACTAAAACACTCTAAGAAAAAGGTTTAAGTGTGAGCTTAGTGAAACACTTGAGTGAGGTTATGTGTTAGCCTAAAAACACATTGTTGTAAGGTTATGTATGAGCCATCAAAACATAAGTTGTACAAGTTGGGTGTGAGCTTCAAAACACCTTGAGATAGTGAAATACCCAATTTGTTAATTGGGGAGTGGACGTAGGGTCAATTATACCCCAATCATTATAAATTGGTTGTCTCCATTCTACTCTTTCTTCTTCCCTTTTCTTTGTTTTTTGAAATTTTATACACCAATTCAACCCCCCTTCTTGGTGCCTAGGGACAACAAGTGGTATCAGAGTAAGGTTTTCACAAATCAAACCTTTATTGGGTGAAACAAGATCATGGCACAAGAAGTAAACCACTCATAACTAAGGTCATATTTTGATGGAACCGATTATACTCATT
>CATIWR010048080.1:0-32428 GCA_949677035.1 Omphalea diandra | reverse complement strand
AATTATACATTCTTTTATGATATACCTCTCCATTCTATTTATTTTCAATCAATCGCCTTCTAAAAATCACTCTCAATCTTTAAACTTTTTTTAATGTCATCATTAATTTTCAAATTCTTGTTAAAATAAAATTTATAAACTTACAATAGTTGTAATCAGGACAATTGCAATTATATACTCGTTAAAATAAAATCGATAAACTTACAATAGTCGTAATGATCATGACATTTGCAATCACATACTTGTTAAAATCTTTATCGTACCTCACCAATGAATTCTAAACTATCAATTGCTGAGTTTTTCAAATGAAGCATTTACTATTATAGTACGATTTTATAAAACCCTATCTTCATGTTTTTTTTTAAGAAATTTAAGGGTTAGTATGAGGAAGGCAAGTTAAGTCTTTAAAGGCCAATATGGCCTGGAACTATCTATAATAAATACTCAAAAGTTATAATATCCATTAGAGAGATTATCTCAAAATAAAGAGTTAAAAACAAGTGAATGGGAGAAAAAATTGATAATACGATTAAGAATAAAGTAAGAAAAATAATAAAATGACTTAGAGTTAAAAGGGATAAAATAAGAGAAACAGTAAAGTGACTTATAGTTAAAAGGGATAAGATAAGAAAAATATTAAAATGACTTAAAGTTAAAAGGGATAAGATAAAAGAAATAGTAAAGTGACTTAGAGTTAAAAGAGGTAAGACATTTGTGACTAATTTTGTAAAAATAAATAATAAAAATGAGAGGATAAAAAAGGGTTGAGATAATAGTAAACAGTAGAAAAAAAAAAGAAATGTTAATGATGGCATGATGAAAATCAATATTTATTTTTAAATGAAAAATTTTATTTCATTGAGTTCGTGCGTCACGCATTTTGTTTTGATGTTAAAAGTGGTCTGAATTGGCTCAAACATTGAACTATATGGTGTAAATTGAAAAAAATAGAAAATTAGACCTTTTGAGACTTTTAGGGGGCTAAAGTGGTCCAATGATAATTTAGGTGGATTTGATTGGATAAAAGAAAAGAAAAGTGTTTGTTGTGGATGAGTGAAGTAGTGCCACGTGCGAGGACCACTGCAGATGAGAGGGCTCCACATAAATAACGCAATGCAACTGGACCCATCCTGATTGTGTCTTTTATTTGAACAGTTTCTTACGAAAAGGAAAGAAAGGAAAGCTCTCCAGCCAAGTTGGAAACCATAACAGGAATGGCGTCGTGGAATTCAACTTCGCTGGAAATCGCATACCAAACCTTGGGGTGGATCGCCTTTGTTTCTTGGTCAATCAGTTTCTACCCGCAAGTCATCTTAAATTTCCGCCGGAAAAGGTACTATTTCCTTTCTTTATTCAATAAAATTCAATATGAAATCTTTCTTTTTCTCCTTATTTTGTTCTGGTTATGTAACAGCGTGGTGGGTTTGAACTTCGATTTCGTGCTGTTGAATTTGACAAAGCACTCTTCGTATTTGATTTACAACGCTTCTCTTTACTTCAGCCCTGTTATCCAAGACCAGTATTTCCAGAAATTTGGCTATGGACAGGTTTAGGTTTCTTTCTGCTTATATCTATTGCCATATGGTTCAAGTTTCTATATTTATGTAGTTTTAGGAATGAAACTCAGTAATAACAAAACATTTTTATTTGGGCTTGGTTTATTTTTCCATGGACAGGGTGTTGCATAATCATATATCTTTCCTTCATATTTCAGTTTTGGCATTTTTCTAATTATGGACTGCTTCCCTGCTAATTTTTTTTTAATCAATCATATATATTTTTATCATGCTTCAGCTTTTTTTATTATTATTTTTGCTTACAGAAATTGTATTATGTTAACAAAATCTTTTAAGAGTGGAGAGGGTTATACAAACTGTCCAACTGTAACTTATTTGGGATTTTTTTTTTAAATGAAATCGATTTATTATCATCGCATTCATGGAACCATTTTTCCAACTGCTATCAACTTTCTTGTTATCGATTTAGTTCTTGTTGTTAACTCCATTATCTGAACTGAATCTTTTACTAGAATCAATGGATGACAGATTTCTTCCAAATAATAATAGAAGCATAATGCAGATTCCTTCTTATGAAATAGCAGGTAACTATTGTAGAGCCAGTTTTCTGTAATCCATAACCAGGAGTCCAGGTCATTTAAATGCCTCATCAAGGAAACTCTCAGCTTGATTACTTAATATTCAGCATCTTAATTGTGGGCCCATAATAGAGAGTAGAGTTGTGCTAGGATAAGTGTGGTAATAGTAAAACTAATGCCATGCATTATGACATAAACTTGTACTTATAATTTCATTAGAATTCTATTGGTTTCGTGTTAACAAATGCACTCCACTAGAGATAAAATTTGTAGAGCATTTGGATATTCTGTCTCATTTGTTTGTCATTATTTTGTTTCTTTCTTATTGCAGATGATACCAGTAGCTGCAAATGATGTTGCTTTCTCAATACATGCTGTTCTGTTGACAGCAATTACATTATTCCAAGTTGCAATTTATGATGTAAATGGTTTACTCTTCTTCAATGAGTTGATGTTTTCCTTTTGTCCTGTATACTGAAACCTGACGTGATATTTTCTTTTTTCGATTTTGAACAGCGTGGAAATCAAAAGGTCTCTAAGATTGCTATAGGAATTGTTTGCGCTGTGTGGCTGACTGCTGCTGTTTGTTTTTTCATAGCTTTGCCAAGTCACTCTTGGTTATGGCTGATCAACATCTTCAAGTAAGTTGCACATTTAGATTCACAACTTTGAGTGAGCTGGATATCTTTATAAAAAGGTCATAAGTATGAGATCATTTGTGGTAGATATTAAATTTTTACTTTCAAGATATAGTAACTTCAGTTCCTGAACTCTATCAATGAAAATATGGATTAGCACACTGAGAAGGTTACCACCTTATAATTTTTTTGCAAAGACATGCCAGAAAGAATGGTTTCTGCATCAGTTCTCTAAAAAAAGAATGGTTTCTGCATCAGTTCTCTAAAAAGGAAAATTGCTCATTTCTCACTAATGTTTCAAATTTTGTCTTAAAATTGAAATGGGTTAGCCTTTTTCGATTTGCACCTGTGAGTGAAACACTGTGCTTTGCATGAGGTTACGGACATTGAGTTCATAACTTCTTCCTAATAGGAAAGCCTATTGTCTCAATTTTATGGCCATGTAACACCATTTTCTTCTTCTTAAACTTTTTTGTTGTTTTACCTTTTGCTGTTCTATTGATCACTTCACAATTGATTTTTCTATCCTCATTTCTAATTGCTCATGACCATTTGTAATATCTTTTATTATAAGCTAGTGATGTTATAGACTTGACTGCAAAAAATGAACAAATAAAAAGGAAATCAACATTGAACTTCTTTTAGTTCTCTATATATATATATATATATTGGCATTTTTTCCTGTTGATGCTGCTTTGGGATTGCACTTCTTGTTATTAGAAAAAGAAGGGAGAAAAAATAATAGTGGTATGGCAATGAATAGCTAATGGCCACTTTCTGCGAAGTTTTGCTGTTCTGGCATAGAAATTCTGTGGAGCAATGTAAACATTCGGTGAAGTCCTACTTGGACTTTAGTTGGAAGTAATTTAGATTAGCCTATCTAGTTCATATGCAGTATGCTTAGGTTGAATTTAGATCAATATTGTCCAACCTTAGTGTAGCCGGTTTAGCGATGTGCCCTCAGCTACTTATCATTGAGGAAATAAGTGAGAGTTTTTCTTTTTATGCTCTATTTTGACCACACCGATTGCAATTGTGGATAAATGGATCATATATATATGGTACTAAATACATGGTTGTGCAAAAATTAAAGATTGGTAGACTTTCAATTACTTCATTTCATTATTTTTTTGTTAGTTTTTCTGTATAAGACTGATCGATCATTATTTTCTTTCTCATATTTTGCATTTTTTCTTCTGCAGCTCAATTCAAGTTTTTATGACATTGATCAAGTACATACCCCAGGTCAGAATTGCTTCCTTTTAGTTTTCCTCAAAAAGTTCACTTAAACCGAGACTTAATCCACCTACATTGATGTTGATAGTAGTAAAGCTTAATTGATCCATTTGCAGTTGCTTGAGTTCAAGCCTGCTATGTGCTTAGTGGTGATATCTATCACTCCTTGCTGCAGATTGCATGGATCCTTCTATCTGTTAGAATAAAATCATGATTGTGGTATGTTGTTTTAGTTTATTTTCTAGGCATCATTATTATTAATCATAAATCAGCCGTTTTAATTATTTTAACCCCTCAAAAATTTTAATTATGTAACTCAAAATTATTCAACTAGACTTGCCTATCGATCCTATTGAAGGTTTTTACCCTATTGCTCTATTTTACCACTCTCTTTAACGTTGTCCTTGTTCCTTCCTATAATTGTTTTTTATATTTCAGTGGCACTTTACTCCTTGCTAGCAGACTCTTGTTGTTGTTGTTGTTAGGATGACATTTAGGTTTATGAAGTAATTTTCTCTTATCCGCCTTGGAGTTTTTCAGTTGATGCACTTTTAAAGCGATAGCTATCCATCACAATCACTAAATGGCCTATTGTGCTCAATTAATCAGAGAATTAGCAATGCCTTAATGATCTTTATGTTCTAATATTTCAATTAAGTTGGACACTGACATGATGTGAAGTGTCAAATCTTTCTCTGTGAAATACAGGCAATAATGAACTTCATGCGAAAGAGCACAGATGGCTTCAGCATTGAAAACATTTTACTCGATTTTCTTGGAGGGGTGACAAATTATGCCCAAATGGCTGTGCAATCTATAGACCAAAGTCTGTAATCTTTTCCCAACCTATAATCTTGCATTTAAAATGATGCTTCATGCATAATGCTGACTGAATCTCATTGTCTTTTCCAGATTCTTGGGTAAACTTTTATGGCAACATTGGGAAGTTATTGCTATCTTTGGTATGCAACCGTTCTTTTGTTCTGTATCATTCTATACTGATACAATTTGTACCACTTTGAATTGTTTCCCATTAAGTTATCTTTATTGCTTTTCTTTTTCTGAATTAAAAAAAACTAGTGGTAATTCTATTTGTCTGTTGCCTTTTTTCTTCATTATTTTTGCATGGGTCTTGACATAATTCTATTTTCAGGTGTCTGTATTCTTTGACCTTCTTTTCATGTGTCAACATTATATCTTATATCCGGCCAAGAAAGCACATCCCACTCCAAAACTCGATAAGGAGGGCACTGAACCACTGATTAAGTCTTCCAATGATCTGCCACCGGAGAACGTTTAAGGCTTGGCTTTGGTCACAATGTTAGAAAGGAACGTATGCATTTTGTATATAGATAGTCAAACTGGATGTTGTTTCTTTAGCTTATTTAAGCTTCAAAAAATTTGCTTCTCGCACAAAATATTTTATTTCACATTAAAATATGATTATGATGTAAATAAATTTTATTTTAATGGTGCATCTTTAAAGTTATGACATTATAAATTTGAATTAAATTAGGCCGCCTATGAACTTAAAAAAAAATCAATATTAGAAAAATAATTGTAATATATTTTAGTGTACAATAATATAACAATAAATCAAAATTAATTATTTTATTATAAATTATAAGTATAATTATCTTTATTACTGTTGTGTTTATTATTATTTTAATTCAAATTAATATCAAATTAAATATTTAAGTTTGAAAGTTTTATAATAAGATTATTTTGGGGATATTATCATATAATAGTTAAGTTTCTTTAATAGAGTTCTGTAAAGTATAACAAATACCACTCAATATCACATTTAGTTAAAGCATAATAGTGTCACATTATCTATATTACAATGAGCATAGATTAAGTAATTTATGTCAAAATTTATATGGAGTGATAATTAATATATATAGTTAATAAATTTAAAAAACCAATGAAAAAAATAATTAACTATAGAAAAAGAATAGGAAGGGAAAGGGGTAGCGGTTGAATCACCTGGTACTTCAAGGATAATGGACTTGCCATTGTCGGTTAATGAAATGTGTGTTTTGTGGTGGGCTAATGGCCCAATCTGCTGCCTTGGTGGACAATTAGGCGAGAAACTTTGTGATCCATATAATTTTTGTGCTTGTATTGACTTGTCCGCTATACAGGTGTACCTTTTTAAAAAAATATAATATAATAAAATAATAAACGTATTTTTAATATTGAAATTTTGAGTAAAATAATATAATTTTTTAAAATTTTTATAAAATGATATAATTTTAAATTGAATTAATTTGACTCGATTTTCTATTTTGATCAATTATTTCAATTTTTTACTTTTTTAAATGATGATTTTAGCATTGAATCATATTAAATTATTAATTAATTTTTAATTTTATCACTTTAATTAATTAATATTAATGAATTTTTAGTTTTATTGATTAGTCCAATTCTAAAAAAACATTGGTGTATATTGTGCCTATTTTTGTATTTGGATATATTATAATATAGACTTGAAACAATTTTATGTTGTTGTAATGTAGGTTGGCAATCATTATTTGCTTGGTCGCCACGCACAAAAACCAATCAAAGCACCTTACCTCGCAATCAATTTCTTCTCAAATCCCACCTATAAATACAAACCCACAAATACCCATCCCCTCATCTTACCGAGCCCACAAATCAACCTTCAAAAATGAAGAGAGAAGGACGCCAACATGGCATGGTGAGGACCTACCCGATCTGACCATCTCCATATAACCCAAAACCACCTTCCACATTCATCAACACCATGGACTCACCCCCCACCGCCGGCTTCTTCACCAAGGCTCAGCCTCGCCCCACCAACCACTCCAAGTTCGCCGGCAAGTGTGGCAAACCACGCTGCAATGACTGCCACCTGCACCCTTGTTGCAAGTCCAGGGACAAAACCAAAGGCGCCCATAAGTTTACGTCTAACGACACGGCGACCAATTATAGATTGATCACTTGGAGGGTCGTGGATGGTCGGCCCGGATTGAATTTTAATGGGTTCTCCGCCTCTGGGATTTTGGATCATTTGGGCCGATATGACGAAGAAAATGATGATGATTATCATGCCGATGGTGATGATGAAATTGTTTGGGGGAGAGATGGAGCTTGAAGAGTTTAACAAATTGCTGATGCTGTTAATGTTGTTGATGTTACGACAGTGAGTTGATAAAATAGGCTTTGAGGTGTAAAGTTTATTATTTTCAAGGTATTGATCACCTCAACTATAATTGTAAGGTTTTGATTATCTCAACTATATAATTGCTCTAAGTAATATGATAATCAACTTTTAGGATACAATAAATTTTAAGAGTCTGCAGGCAATAATTCATCAGTGTTCTCTTAAAACTTTTATTAGAACTGAAATTTGTGAACAAGAAAGAGTTGGAGAATTGCAGAATTAAGAATTACAATTTAGACAATCCTACAAATGTACATAAACTATTGAAGGAAGTTAATTAACGTTATGTAGCATCATTCAATAACTTTGAACAATTAAAATAATATTATTTTACCCTAATATTATTTAATTTCATTTTTATTTAAATAATAATAAAAATAAGTATTAAACTAAACACATTGCAATAATATTACTATATTGCAATAATATAACTATACTTTATTATTATTATTATTTAATTTTCAATTTCTATTAAATAATTATAAAATAAAATAATAAATTGGATAGATGCCAAGTGTCATCATAGACCACTACATATTTACATATATAATCTATCAATTATATATAGAAATTTCAGTAGCCAACCAAATTTATGTTCAAATTTTCTTTTAAATTTTTCCTCCTCCAAATCAATTAAACAAGTTTCATCCAACCATATATTCTATTATAAGATTTTTCCAATGTGAGATTAGAAAACAAACTCTTCTATATTAAAACACATAAGCTATTACGATAATCCTCCACTTGATTTGTATAATTAGGTTTAAGCATAGAAAATGTAGCCTTCAATTTGAATCTCTTATTAGTATAAGTCTTTTCCAAATTCTAATGAAATCATAGTACAATATATTTAAACTTGATTCCTTTGTATGATAATAATAGTAATAAAAAAAAAGTCACAGATTTAAAGCTAATCCAATAAATATAAATTGTTCTTGAAGCATTTACACTATTTTGGTTTTATGCTTCATCCTAAGTTCATGAATATTTATAATTTTTTTACAAATTTTTGCCTTTGTTGGAGTGGCATCATTTCCTATTTTCATATAGGTGAAGTTTCATTTGTTAGACTAACTGTTATTAAGATTTACATTACTCATTCTTACTAGTATATAAAATCAATATCCGCAAAAGATAGTAATATTTTAGTAACCTTTATACCTTGAAATTAGTGGTAACACTAGTTAAAGATTAGGTTTACCTTATTAGTGATGAGATTAATTGAATGATCTCAAATCTATTCCAACAGAAGTATTTCTAATAAAATCTCTTGAGAGCTCTTTTGTGAAAGGATCCATTAGGTTGTTATAAGACCTTATTTACACAATAGTAATTATGACATCACTAATCAATTGTGTCATATATTCATGTCTCAAACTAATATGTCTAGATTTACCATTATAAATCTTACTAAATACTCTAGATATAGTAGTTTGACTGTCATAATGTAAGGAATAGTTGGTGTTGGTTTGGCCATAATTTAACACCCAATAATAAATTTCATAGCCATTCTGCTTTGTTACCTACAATTGTTAATATTATAAATTTAGATTTCATGGTAGAATGAGGTACATGTCTATTTCATTGATGTCTAACAAACAACCTCTCGTCCTTAGGTAAATACCCGTTAGACGTTGACTTATTATTGTTTGTACTAATTATCCAACTAGCATCAATATAACCCAATACAATTGGAAAATTCTTATAGAATAATCCAAAATTTACTATCTTTTTCAGTACTAGGATTACGGATATATCTTGATAATTTACACACTATGAAAGTAATATTTGGTCTAGTGTAATGCATTTTATACCTCGAACTATCAATAAGGCTAGCATATTCAACTTGGGCTATTGTCCTACCAGTATATTTTACAATCTTGAAAGAATTATATGGAGTATTTACTTCTTTGACATTCAAATAAACTTATTTAATATTTTTTCCTATAAAACCCCCATTATATTTCTTTACTTTGATACCTAACATTTAAGTCTTTCATTTTGAACTGTGAGGAGAGATACTTCTTTGTATTATTGACACCTTTGATGTTAGTATCAATAATGAGCATATCATCGACATAAAACCATATTGTAATTCTATAGTCATCTAATCTGTAAACTTAAAATATATACATTTATCAACATTATTATGTTGAAAACTATATTCTAAAATTACAGAATTAAACTTTTCATATCATTATTTGGGAGCCTACTTTAGTCCATGCAATCTTCATTAATTTGTAGACTTTCTTTTCATTTTTTGGTAAGATAATATCCTTAGATTGCTCCATATAAACTTTTTCATCTTAGTCCCATTCAAGAAGGCGATTTTTACATTCATTTGATGTGCAACAGAGATTGTGCCAAAAGTACCATAATGAATGTCATCCTAGCAACAGAACTATAAGTATCAAAATAATCGATTTCTTCTTTTTTCTTAAAGCTTTTTACAACCAACCTAACTTTAAAGGTTTGTAGCGATCTGTCAATATTATATTTCTTTAAAGAGCCATTTACATCCAATCTTAGCGGCAAATCAACAATGACCTAGGTATTATTACTTAGTCATGAATCTATTTCATAGTTAATTGCTTCCTGTCAAAAACTGCATCTCAAGAAGACATAATTTCTTGAAATATTTTAAAATAATCTTCTATATTTAATAAAATTATTATTTTATTGAGCATTGTAGACCTATTGCCTTCAATAAGGCAAATAATAGTTTGAAGGAAAACATAATCTAGATGTAAATTCCTTTCTTTTCGATCTCTTGACTTTCCTAATTTCACTACAAGCATAAGGATCTTTTCTTTTGTTGCTAGAATTAGGACCAACATCTATATTTTTATTTAAATACACATTAAGGTTAGTAATATTGTAGGTTCATCAACTGAATTAGAACCATTAGGAACTCGATGAGAATTATTTTGAAATCTATTGTCTATAAGATCAAAATCTCTTGATTTAATAATTGCATTTGAACTTAAATTTAATATTCTATACGCCTTAGAATTTTCTACATAGCCTACAAAAATATCTTTCAATGCTCTTGGTCTTAATTTGGCTCTTTTAGTATCTAGAACCTTATAAAAGGCTAAGCAACCCCAAAATCTATAGTTACTTAGATTTAATTTGCTATTATTCCATAATTCATATGGAGAAACTTTCAACTTTCTAGAAGGAATTCTATTATGTAAATAAAAAAAAGTGAGTAGAGCCTTTCACCAAAGATTTGGTGGCAGTTTAGCACTTAAAAGCATGCATTACAACCAATTTTCTAATTTTCTTTTGGCCAATCTATTCTATTGTGAGGTAAATGGAGCATTAGTTTGATGTACAATTTTATTTTTATTCATAAAATACAAAAAATACATTAAAAGAAATACTCACTACCTCTGTCACTTCTTAAAATTTTTATTTATCTTTTTTATTTTCAACTTATGATTCATAAACTTTATACATGTCAAAACCTTGATATTTACTTTTCATCAAATAAATATATGTGAACTTCGAAAAATCATCAATGAAAGTAATAAAATATCCATTACATCCTCTAGTTAACATGATATTAAATTCACAAATATTAGAATGTACAAGTTTTAATAAATCACAATTTCTTTCAACTTGCGGAAAGGGTTTCTTAGTCATTTTCACTTGATATAGATTTCATAAGTATCCATATTGTCATACTCAAAAGAAATTAAACTATTTTTTGCCAAAAATTTTAAAGATCAATTGCTAATATATGCTAATTTATTATGCCATAAATATAAAGATAACTCAACAAAATAAGCAGAAACATTTATTTGTTTAATATTATTAATACGTAGTTTGAACAAGCCTTCACTACAATATCTCTTCTTAACAAATAGTCCATTTTGGGAAAGAATTATTTTATCAAATTCTATTATAACCTTAAAACTATCAACAGGCATGGGATTCTTTTACATATCAAGGATGTGAAACACATCAACCAGCAACAATTTCTTTCTAGAGGTAAATTACCTTTGCCAACCACTTTAGTAAAATTATGGTTTTCTATAAAAACATTCTACCCATTTGCAATATATTTACAATTCTTGAATTGCAATTTGTAATTACAAACATGAACAATGGCAACAGTATCATACAACCGATCATTATACTTAGTGGTTGCAACCATGTTAAGTTCTATAAGCGTTCTAATATGCAAATCTGACATCATAGCAACTAATTCTACATTTTTATATTCAATCAAATTTGCATTGTTAGAATTTTGTTAATTACAACCACCATCACGTTATTCTTTTTAGGTTCCATGAATTCAGGTTTATAATGCCCTTTCTTTTCACAGTTATCAAATGTTTTTTTCTTCTTAGAGTTGCTTTTATGACTTGGACAATGTCCTTTTGGTCCCACTATTTTTCTATTTCCTTCAATATAATTCACTTTGATAGTAGATTTGGGTACAAACCCCTTGACTTGATTTCGAGTCTTCCTCAATTCGCAAGTGTTTCAGAATTTGCTCAATAAAAAAAATTCTTCTATTATGAGCAATTTCTTCTTATAATCATTCCAACTAAGAGGCAGTTTGGTTATTATTGCTCCTACCTAAAATGTTTTAAGAACTTTCACCTTCAAGGCCCTTAATTTGGAAACTAGAATATGCAACTTATGTTCTTGATCCATAGTAGAAATATTATCAACCATAGCAAACTCAAAATATTTCATGATAAAAAATTTGTCCACACCTTGTTTTTTAATGTTGTATTTATACTTCAAAACCTTCCAGATTTTTCTTGGGCGATTTGACAGAAACGAGGAGATCATACAAATGATCGACATATTATTCAGAATATATCCTCTACACAATAGTTCATCCTCCTCACGTTTCACAATCAATTTTCTCTTGGTCATTATCTTTTGGCATTGGTGATGGAACATATGGTAAGTTAGCATCCAAAATATATAAAATCTTTAAAACAGTAAGAAAAAAATAGCATACTTCCAACGAATAGAATTGGTCCCATAAAAGCGATTTAATATATGATAGTAGACTATGAAATTCATTTGTCTTTTTTGTAAGATATTTAATTATAGGATATTGTACATAATTTTAGAACACCAAAACAATTTAATAACTGAACGGAAACAAATTGCGTACATGTTTTCGCGTTGAATCCCAAATTGCTTTGAGCCATAATTCCGAAAGCTGAAATAAAACACTTGAAAATTTGTCAGAACGGTTGAAAACGGAAAACTAGATCTTCCTCTCCTTGACCTTCTCGTAGACGGCTACAATGGGCGTAACAACTAGGGTTTTCTGTTATGAAGGCAGGAGATGAGACCTAACCTATTTATAATAATTTTAACAGGTCCACCTATCACAGGTTCATGTTAAAATAGGTCTACACTGACCGTCTTCCATATCGGCCCACAAAAGATGTCACAAGCCCATAACTCCATTGATCACATTTTAATTGGGCTTACCCACAATCAATAAACTATATTATTCAGTCCATTTTATAAATAATTAAAACTAACTCATAATTAATATTAGCCCACATAATAAAAATTCCCAACATTTTTCACCTAAGTAATTGGTACTGAAAGAAGCATTAATCCAATTGCTACAACAAATGATTCATGTCCATCTGGAATCAATAATTAGTTGGAGTAAGTAAACGTTTGTCTTATATACCAAACAAACGAAATTCTATAAATTCTTGGATTTTAAAGCCTACCAAATTCATATTTTTTTAAATCTATGAACTTCAATAAAAATCATAGATTCAAAACCCTCAATCCAAATAAGGTCTTTAAGTCATTTATACTCATTAAAATCATTTAAAAAATTATAAAAAATAAAATTATTGAACCTCACTTATATTTCATTTCATTTCATATCTTTCTATTGCTTTTCTTAACGTCCCTTTCCACCTTAAAAAAATTGTTACATGCTAAGTGGTGATGTCTACCACTCATTGGCACAGATTAGAGGTGCAAATGAGTCAAACCGAATCGAGTATTGACTTGCTCAAGTTTAGTTCATTAAACGAATTGAACTCGAGTTGAGTATTTAAAAATCATTTAATGACCAAGCCGAGTTTGAATTGGGTGTCATCAAGATTGCATAAAGTTTGTGAAGCTAAACGAGCTTAATCGAGTTGAAATTTTTTATTAAAATTAAATTATAAATAAAATTATTAATAATTTTTTAAATAAGATTTATATTTTAAAAACTTAATATATTTATTAATATTTATGTAAAAAATTATAAAAAATGAGATATTACATTATAAATGTAAATTATAATATGAAATATATATTATTTGCTATATATTTTTTAAAAAGCACTCTTATACATATTATAAAAAAGGCTTATTGGATCAAAAAAATCCAAACCTTTTCGAGTTTTGACAAAATTAGTCAATCCTTTTAATTTTGATAAAATTGGTCAAAACTAATAAATTTTGACAAAATTAGTCAAAACTAATAAAATTTTGGCAAAATTAGCCAAAAGTCAAATTGATTAAAATATAATGCTATATCACATGATGTAACCAACTGATCTGAATTTTTATAAAAAAAAATTAGCAAAATCAATTAACATTAGTTACTAACATCAATTAACATTATTTTAACTCAATATTTTAAAATTGATCAAAATAGAATGATATATCACGTAATATGTCAAATCAATTTATATTAATTTTTATAAAAAATTAGTAAAATCAATTAACATTAATTACTAACATCAATTAACATTGTCTTAACTTAATATTTTAATGTGATGCATCATTTTATTTTGATCAATTTGAATTTTGGCTAGATTTGCCAAAATTTTATCAGTTTTGGCTAATTTTGCCAAAATTTTATTAGGTTTCGTTAATTTTAACAAAATTAAAAGGATTGACCAATTTTATCAAAACTCAAAAATGTTTGAATTTTTTGAAGTAATAAGCTTATAAATAAAAATATATAATTACATTTATCATAAAATTAGTTCACAAACTTATGAGTCGACTACTGATAAGTTTGAGATTGACTTGTTAAATTAACGAGTCGAGCTCGAGCTTGATTTTAAACCTTATTTAATAAATGAGTTGAATTTGAATTCGTTTTTATCAAGCTGAACTTCAAGTAACTTGTGAACAAATTTGGTTCATTTACACCCCTACCACAGATTGCATGGATCCTTCTATCTGTTTGAATAAAATCATGGTTGTAGTATGTTGTTTTAGTTTATTTTCTGGGCATCATATGATTAATCATAAATAAAATGTTTTAATTATTTTAATACCTCAAAAATCTTAATTGCTTTTGTCAGAACCATTCAACTACACTTGCCTATCGATCATATAGAACTAGGTTCTTGCCCAATGAGTCTATTTTACCATTCTCTTTAATGTTGTGCTTGTTCCTTCCTATAAATGTTTTTTATGTTTCATATGATTAATCATAAATGTTCTTGGCGGGTGGTGTTGTTAGGGTTACATTTATGTTCACGAATTTTCTCCTATCCGCCTTGGAATTTTTTTGTTAATGCACTTTTAAAGTGATAGCCATCCACACAATCACTAAAGGGCCTATTCTATGCTAATAATCAGAGAATTATTAATGCCTTAATGAACTTATATTTTCTAATGATAATGAAAGATACATTTCAATTAAGTTGGATACTGACATGATGTGACACCTCAAATCTTTTTTGCTGGTGAAATATGAGTAATAATGAACTTCATTCGAAAGGGCATAGAAGGCTTCAACATTGGAAACATTTTTCTCGATTTCCTTGGAGTTGATGACAAATCATACCTAAATGGTTGTGCAATCCGTAGACCAATGTTTGTAATCTTTTCCCAAACTATAATGTTTGCGTATAAAGTGATACTTGATGCATAATGTTGACTGAATCTCATTGTCTTTTCGATCCAACATTTTATGTTGTTTGATAAGTCATTTTATCGCTTTTCTTTTTCTGAATTAAGAAAAACTAGAGATAATCCCATTCATCTGTTATCTTTTTGTCTTCATTACTTTTGCATAGGTCTTGACATAATGCATGTTGTCGGTGTCTATTATCTTTAACCTTTTGTTCAAGTGTTTAACTTGTATCTTATATCCTGCCGAGATTGTATATCTCACTTCAAAACTCGATAGAGAGGCGTTGAAGCCTTGATTAAGTCTTTTGAAGACCTGCAATCAGACCCTATGTTTGGGAGAGAGGAAAATAAAGAGGTAAAATAAAAGAGGAAAGACAAAATTCATTGTTTGGGAAGAGAGAGAAAACGAGGGGGGAGAAAAAATATTTGAAATTTTTCCCTATGCATTTTCTCACCAAAATGGAGAGAAAAAATGAAAGAATGAGGGGATTTTACTGAAATGACTATCCTGCCCTTATAGATTATAGAAAGTTACAGAATCTGAGCAAAAACCGAACCGAACCAAACTGAAAAATCGATCGAACCAAGCTGGTTCAGTTCGGTTCGGTTTGAGCCTTTAGTAAAATTAGTTTATTTGGTTATAATTTTAAAAAAAATCAGTTTTCTGTTTTTTAGATAGAAAACAGAAAAATTGAATTAACCGAAGTAATTAATAAATCAAACTCATTTGAATCGAACCAAATTTAAAATACATGTAATTTAATTGAAACAAACCGAACAAAACCAAACTTTTTATAAGATCGATTCAATTCAGTTTATAGACACAAATTTCAGTTTAATCGGTTCGTTTAATTCGATTTTTTTAAAAATTTTGATTCGGTTTGATTTTGAGAATAAAAAATTTGGTTTATTAAAATTTGGCAAGAAACCGAACTGAACCTACCAAACTGACTGTTTGCTCACCCCTAATTACGGGGACCAAAGTTGCTTCATTTATTCTCATCTTCACTCATCAATTTCCGGGTAATATTTCAATATTTAAAAAATATTTTTGTTACATTTCAATATTTTAAAAAATATATTTAAAAATATTTTAAAAATAAATTTATTTAAAAATATTTTTGTTACAGTTCAATATTTAAAAAATATAACTCAATCTATAAATATATTTTTTTAACATTTCAAATATAAAAAATAATTTTAGAATTTTTTGCGCATTAACATTATATTTATCATTATATAAATTTTAATTTCATATAAAATCAATTAATTTATAAAATAATTATTTTTTACCATTATATAATATAATTATATATCTAAATGTTTTCTTTAATAAAGGATAAAATTGAAAATGTATGAAATATTATTTTTCCTTTCCTTCCATATTTGGCTATTCAAACAAAGGAAAATAAATTTATTTTCCTTTCGCTCATTTTTATCCAAATATGAGGAAGAAAAATAAGAAGGGAAAATAATTATTTTTCCTCCTTATTTTCTTTCCTCTCTACATAATTTTGCCAAACACACAGGCTTAAGGGTTGACTTGGCTTGATTTTGCTCATAATCTTGGAAAGAAACATGGATTTTGTGTATAAATAGTCAATCTGGATGTTGATTTATTGTCCAATCAGGAAGCATTTGTATTGTAAGTAGCTAAAAAATAAAGCATTAAAACAATAGTGAGAGTTATATATTCCAAAGTTAATTTAGGTCATGTTTGTTTTAAAGAAAGTTGGTTAAGGAAGTACAATTTTTTAAAAAAGTCATAATTCTTTTTTTGGAAAAGTCATAATTCTTTTTTTGGTATTTGATTGCAAGGAAGTACAAAGTCAAAAGAGACTTGCACTTTTTTTTACTACTTATCTTCCTCAATTTATATAGAGACGTAATTTATTAAGAAGGGATTAGTGACAATTTTTTTAAGTAAATTGGGAAATATTTTTTAAATTATTTAACATATTATTTCTTAAATAAATTTATTTTAATGAAATAAAACTATTTATATTAATAGATTAAGGATAAAATAATATTTTATCGCATTTTTTTGGAAAGTAAACTAAATATATGATTGTGTACACTTTTTAAGAAAAAAAATGCAAACTAAATAACTTTTCAAAAAGTGAGCAACTTCATATCAAATATCTTTATAAATGTGAAGTGTTTTAGGCCCCATTTGTTTAGCAAAAAATATTTTTTGCATTTTTTTATTTTGTGGGTTCAGAAAAATTAATCTACGAAAAACATTTTACTTGTCAAAGAAAAAACTAAGATATCGTTCGATAAAATTAAAAATTAAGTACTGTAAAATTAAATATTGAATCATTTTAGTATTAAAAATTTAAAAGTTGAATAATTTTAATATTGAAAATTTTAAAAACTGATTGGTAATTAAATATATGTCAAATTTTCAAAAAAATTAAATCTAAGAGATAAATTTAAGATAAAATAACTATACACTACACAATAAATTATCATATAATTTGATTTTCAAATATTTAAAACTTAATTATATATTTATCTATAGGAAGGATTGTGATAATAAATTATAATAATTGTGGTGACAGAGATATATTAATGAAATATGTCAAATAATGAACTTTTATTCTATTACTTAATCCATTAAGTTAAAATTTTCTACTTATCAAATTAAGTGTTTTTTTTAAATTAAGTAATATTATCAAACACACTTAAAATATTAAGGACTTAAAAAAAGTTATCAAACAATTTTAAGAAAAAAAGTGTTGAATACTTTAATTTTAAGTACTGAATATGGTTATCGAATAATCCCTAAGTCATTTTTTAGAAAAATAATTTCTTATTTTAAAAATAAAATATCATTTTCAAACTATGATAAACTTAACCGAATGAAAAATAAATCATATAGACATATGTATTTATTATCACCAATTATACTTTACCACCAGCACCATTATCCGCCATCGTTGGCTGAAAATGATCACTAAAGATGAGTATGGCTGAAAAAATTTTTATTTTAATATTAAATAATATAAATATAAAAAAATATTATATATTTAAATTTTGTTATAATTTCATAAATAAAAAATTAATATTTTTATAATATATTTCAAATATTAGAAACTATGCTGCTTTTTAAGAAAACATTTTTTTCATATAAGTTTCTCTTCGGGAAACAGATAAAGGTTTATATGTTTCTCAAGAGTGACGGTAATAAAATTGCCATTGTGGTTAAGGAAACGGTGCGTTTTGTAGTCGGCTAATGGGACAAACTGCTACCTTGGTGGATCAGTAGTGCAGAACCGTAGTGGTCCATAAAATTTGTGCGTGCATATTAATGTGTCTACTGCGTAGTAGTTATTTAGGATCCCAATTTTTTTTTTTTTTTTTACTTTTCCACCGCTGATTTTCATATCACATGGACCCACCACGCAGCTGATACGTCAATACCTATTGGTGTTCCTGTGCGCCAGGCACACTATAGTACATGCGCTTTTTTTTTTTTTTTTCCTGGGTTAAAAAAGAAGCAACCGAGTGGAATTAAAAGAGGAAAAGAATACTTAGCAATGAAGAATTTAAGTTTTTTAAAAAAGAAAATTGGAGATATATTCATTAGAAAGAAAATAAGCACATGTTACCCCTACATCATATATGGGAACAAAGACTAGACTAAAATTTTTGAATTCAAGGCTTGTTTATCCATCAAATAAGCAGCTTAATTATTATTTTTGATGGATTCAACCAATTTTGATTGGTTAAATTTAATGATAATTTTTAATTTTTTTAAAATATATATAAATAATATTTTAAAATATTTTAAAAAATTAGAACAAAGCATAATATAATAAATAATGAAATTAATTTTAATATTCAAATTTTGAATAAAATAATTTAATTTTTTGAAAATTTTAAATTTCAATCGACTTGATTTAATTTTTTATTTTAATTAAATTTTTATATTTTAATTTGTTTTAAATGATTAATTTTTAAAATTAAATAGAAACATAGTGCTAATTAATTTTTACTAATCTAGTTTATCGATTTCATCAGTTTTCAAAACATTAGTGTATATAGTAACTATTTTTTCTATATGGTTATATTCAAGACTGAATTTTATAATAGTCGTAAATCCGTGAATTGCATAGGATGATTATAGTAAATTTTAAATAAATTTAATATTTAATTTTATTAAATAAATAAATAAATAACTGAATAATTAATTATTATTTTATTAAAATAATCAATCAAATAAATAATATTAAGTATTTTATAATAAAAAATAAAATTAATAGACAATTAAAAATTATATATACATATATGAAATAATTATAATAAAATATTATCTATTAATTCATACTTTCATTCTTATTTAGCATAATTTTAAAAAAAATTTATTAAATTTGTACGAAGTAATTCTTAACATTTATTACATTATTTACTAGTTTTTTTATATGCTTGAAATTTTGAATTTTAACTTATTGTTTAATAGTATTACTTTTTAAATTTCTCTAATTATTTATTAAGAAGTTGTTTTAAATTTTTAACTTTTAGATTTCTTCAATTTTCTGCTTAAAATTATTTTAAAATTTTTACTGTTTAAATTTTTTAATTTTTTATTTAGAAAATTTTTATATGATAATTGATTTTTTAAATTTTTTATTTATAATTTTTAATATGATAATTATTTTATAACATAATATCATACAATGACAAATAATAATATTATAAATAATTATTTAATAAATAATAATTATTATTTAAAATTAATCCTGAAACTAAAAATAATGATATACATTGATTATTGCAATGGTAAGTTGTTAATCCTTATTAATATTAGCTTGGTGAGCACGCAGTACAACCAATCAAAACACGTTCCTTCCCAATCAATCTCTTCTCAAATCCCACCTATAAATATAAACCACGACAACCCATTCCGCTCATCTTACTAAGAAAACCATTTCTTTCTTTTAAGCCCACAAAGAAAATCTCCAAATATGAAGAGAGAAGGACGCCAACATGGTATGGTGAGGACCTACCGGATCTTACCATCTCCATATAACCCAAAACAACCTTCCAGATTCATCAACGCCATGGACTCACCCCCCACCGCCGGTTTCTTCACCAAGGTTCAGCCTCGCCCCACCAACCACTCCAAGTTCACCGGCAAGTGTGGCAAACCACGCTGCAATGACTGCCACATGCATCCTTGTTGCAAGTCCAAGGACAAGACCAAAGGTGCCCATAAGTTTAGGTCTAACGACACCGCGTCTAATTATAGATTGATCACTTGGCGGGTCGTGGATGGTAGGCCCGGATTGAGTTTTAATGGGTTCTCCGCCTCTGGGATTTTGGATCATTTGGGCCTACATGACGAAGAAGATGATGATGATTATCATGCGGATAGTGATGATGAAAATGTCGGTGAAGAGACGGAACTCGAAGAAATTGCTGATGCAGTTAATGTTGATGATGATGATGATAATATGAGTTTTTGCGACGTGGGTTTCGTGTTGGATCAAGTTGAGGGAGATGAAGGTTGGTGTCTGGTGGCAGAAATGTGATTATTTATTAATATTTAATATGCTATTGCTAGTGTTAATAATTTGTTCTAATCCATTGTCAAATGATTCCTTCTTTGCTGTATTTTTTTTAAATTTTTGATGTATATTGAATTTTTAAATGCTCTCTCAAAATTCCTGAGCAAGTGGTGATTGTATGAGAATTTTTTTATGGTGGTAATAATTTTAATTGGGATTACTTATTATAATTTCGATTGCAAAATAATTATTTTACTATTAGAAGCGTAAGGTGCAAGTGTTAGTTGATATATAAGAAAGTTGAGAATTTGATTCCAACCTAAAATTCAGCCTTCTTGACCATTAATTACTACGCTTCATATTTCAGTCACTTGTAGAACATATAGCACCTATATAATAAGATTCCAAAAGGTAAGTGGGGCGGGCATGTTTATATATTTATTCATGGTTGTAAATAAATAATTGTAAATTTATATATGAAATATTATTATACGTAATCTTTAAATAAATTTAATTTAATTATTTTATATATTTTTATTATTTAATTTTTTAAAAAGAGATATAAATTGTGTTAAAAGAACTAAATCACTTTTCAACCAAAGCACAAAAGAAGGAAGACATTTTCTGGGTATGATGCACGAAAACTTTTAGAGAAAAAGGTTCATACGTTTCAAAAATATTTTCTTTTAAATAACTCATTGAAATTTGTTGAAAACATTTCAGATATAATTTTACAATTTTAAAAATTTAAGAAACTCATTTCTATTTTAAAAACACGTTTCTTTTTTATTATTAATTTTTTATTATGAGACTTCTAGATAATTTATATTTATTTTTTAAAATATTTAATTAATTATTATAATTTTATTTATTTTTTATAATTAATATTGATTTAAACAATTATTTTTAATATTTTTTTATATGATCTCAAAATTAGTTGTTTTAATATATATTATGTATAATATTTTTTTTATATTTACATGTTTCTCACAGATTTCGTTTTTTGCATTTTTTAAAAATATCGTTTCTCTGTGTCTATTTTTATATTTTCCATTTTCTTATTTTTTGTTTCAATGTTTCATAGTCTAGGTCTAAACTTGGTCCAACCCATTACAAAGAAAAAAAAAATTCTAAGTATACAAAATGAAAGAGAAATAAATTTAAAAGAAGAGGCTGAATCACGATAGCTTCAATTAGAACATTTTTGGATGAATTATCCATATAACTCTTATGAAACTTTTGGATAATTGATAGACAGTCACTTTTGACTTTCAACGAAGGAATTTCCGCTAAGTATTATTATATTTTTATTTCAAAATTTAAAAAAGAAATAAAAAAAAATTCTGAAGGATATTATTTTTCTGATTCATTTTCCTATTTATCAAGAAATATTTTAGAAATAAAAAATCGAAAATGAAAAACCACAATTTTTTATTTTCAAAATATTTTTTTCTACTTTTTAAAAAGTCGAAAAACAAAAAATGACATTAAATGGGTATTAATTTTCTTTTGTATTTTTAATTAATTTTTGGACATCAATTTCTAGTTTAATCTAAACAATTAGTTTTTTTAAAATTAGGCATTAATTTCTTTCGTGTATGTTTTTCATTCTTTTTTTAATATTTTAATTAAATATTTTATAAAATTTTAATTGAATAATGTAATATAACAATAATATATAGCTCGTAATTACTTATTTACGAAATATTTTCTTGATAAGTTGAGTAGACATTAAAGGAAAAATTAGAGAGAGTATTTTTCTTAGACTCTTTGATTGATAAATTTTCTAAAGTGTTGACAAGTTAATGTTGTGAGGGAAAATAATGATTTTTTTATGTGAATAATGACCAATTGAAAATATTTTTAGCTCACTCTTATCATGTATCAAGTTTTTAGTGTGGAACTTAGAGACTGAAATAAAAAAAAATTATGAATTTTGACTGTTGAGAGAAAAATGTATGATAGTAGACTATGAGATTTAATTGTCTTTTTCACCTAAATAATTTGGTGTTGTCATTTGCTACAACACTTGATTCATGTTCACCTATAATCAATAATTAGTTGGAGTAAGTAAATGTTTGATGTTTCTTTTTATATTCATTTGTTTATACTTGTGGTGATCAAGGCTATAAAACAATTAATTAAATAAGTTTAATTGTTATATATTTTTTTATTTATTTTTCTTCTCACTATAAACAAATCATAATATTTAGTTCAATGTGATATTAATAACTTTAAAATAAAAATTTACTTAAAAGAGGAGATAAAAATGAAGAGAGTGTAATATTTTTTTAGTTAATTCACAAAAGCTGTATATTATATTTTTATTTATTTTTATATGATTTAGCTTGATATTATATTAGACATCACATTGTAAATTTTGTTAAAAAGTGTTAGTAAAATAATTTTTAAAAATTTAAATATTTAGAATGAATAAAATTTAATTAAAAGCTTTAGGATACAAATATGTGAACCTCATGAGTCCTAAGATGCATTTTGCCTTAAAATTCCATGGGTTATGATGAGAGATATAAGTGATAACTAAGGGCATCCACAATGGGATTGAATGAAGGATATAATACTCTTCAATCAATCCAACTAGTACATATCATCTATAGTGAGAGTAGAATAAATTACATCCTTTATTTTGTATGTAATTATTATTACACACAAAATGATATAATCTTACTCACAAAAAGGTTATATATATATATATATTCAAATTAAATAACTTTTATGTTTTAATATCAAATAATCTTTATAATTATTGTCAACGGTAATTTTACCATCAATAATAACTTTTTTAGTTTTTTAAAAAATTTCTATAAATATTTTACAACTTTTATTTCAATTTCTCACTCTCCTATTCCATTTCTTTTCTTCAACTTCTTCTCTAATGTTTTAAAATTTCAATATTTTCTATCAATTCACATAAAAAAAACTTATAGAGTTTTGGTATGAAACCAAATAATCAAAATTCTTCTTTTTTACAAAATCAAAACTAACAAATTTTTCAAAATTACTCAAATTTGTCAAAATTTGGTATGAATTCAAATATACAAAATTATGAATATCCCCAAATTTATCTAATTCTAATCATCTACTAAAATTTTAAAATTATTTATATATTGGGTATGATTGTAAATTATTAAAATAAATATGTGATTTGATTGTGAATCATGTTATTATACTCTTAAAATTATAATTTATAGTGAATTATAGTATAATAAAAGTGGAAATAATAAAGTTATGATGTAACATTCGGATTGCACCTTAAAAGTATAAACCATTGTAGATGAGGTAGACTTCAATTGTTAATGAATAAGTACAGAAAACAATTCTATTAATATTTTTATGTGTTTGTTATAAATAAATTATATTTAAATATGTATTTAAAATTTTATATAAAATTATAGTATATTTAATATAATAAAAATTTATTTCATTAAATACATGAAATTGATTTAAATTTTCAATTTTTATTGATAAAAATATTTTAATTTTCTCTTTTTTTTTTATTTTCATCCTTTTCTTTTGTTTCCTTTCTTCTATCATAATTTTTCAATTTTTTCTTATTTTTCTAGTAAAGATTTCTATACACTTAATAAATAGAATAAATATATCTATATTATTTTCATACTTAAAAATTTAAATAATAATAATAATTTATCAAATAATTCTGAAAAATTATTATATGTATCAATATATTATTAAATGTGTCTATAAAAATAATTTTTTTATTTTTTTCTCTCTCTAATGTCGCCTTTTTTTCTTCTTTTTTTTTTTAAACTTATCCTTTATAACTATGATTTTCTCTCTCATTTTTTTCAAATTATATTTAAACAATTTTTTAAGTATTTATATTTATAAATTTTTTTAAAAATATAATAGAGAAAAAATATTTTTTAAAATACTTAATTAAAATTTGTTTTGAAATAAAATATAGTATTCATTTTATTTAAAATAGAATTCAAATTTATTATATAACATACTTAACGTTAAATTTTATTTATAAATAAAAATAATTTCATTCTAGATTTAAAGGATAGCAAATAACATTCTTGCTCCCGTAATCCCCTTTTCCGTAACCGAACAGCACACCATCAAACCCTACAATTCTTCCGATTCCGTCTCAAATCTCAAAATACCCGCCAATTTCATCACCGTCAGCAGATAAAACATCCCGTCCGTCGATTCTCCATCGCAGCATCGTTCTCGATCCTACAATGACATTTCAGAGACAGCGGAGAAAATTTCGTCTTGTAAGCGTTCCGATTTTCAGTCTGCATAGCTGAATTTGCCCAATTAGGTATTTTGTACATTTAATTATTCGTATTATGTGCTCCTTTCTTTTAACAAGTCTTATTATTGTATTATTTGTTAATGAATGATTTGACATTTTGTAATTAGTCAAGAATGTAAGCAAGTTTAAATCTTTTGGTTCTTTTATGGAATTTTATGTTCCGGTAAATGTTTGAACTTGCACAAGTTTTCAGTTTATGAACGATATTTTTATTTTTGGATTTATGTTTTGATTTTCAGTTCTATAGTTTTGGTGAAGATCAATGGATAGTAACGAACCTGAGGTTGTAGAGAATAAGCTTCAAGCGTCACCTGCTATGGAAACAGCTGTGGAGCATAAGAATCAAGGATCAGAAGCTTCAGCTGTTGAAAAGAGTATGGTGGTTGTTGAGAATGAGGTTGACTGTCAGAACGCTGAAGATGGTTCTTCTAATGGTGAAAGTGAAGTGGAAGTTGATGTTGAGGACTGTGACAGTCCGAAATCTTCTTCTGTGAGCAAGTGTGAGGCACGCATTGAAGATGAGCAGGAATTTCGGACCCTGAATTGTCTTGTAAAAGATGAGGAAGTAATGTATATGGTGCCTAAAGTTGGGATGGAGTTTGAGACTGAGGATCATGCATATAAGTGTTATAGTAGATATGCTGTCCTAGAAGGTTTTAGCATTAGGAAAGATTTTGTAAACAAGAGTAGGGTAAATGGTGATGTGGTGTCTAGGAGGTATACTTGTTACAGGCAAGGTTATCGACCCACCAAACATGTTGCAAATGTGAGGAAACCCCGACATGAGACAAGAACTGGTTGCTTGGCGCATATGACCATTGCTCACCAACCCAATGGAAAGTTTCGCGTTACCCGATTTGAAACACAGCATAATCATGAGTTTGTTACCACATCTACAGCTTACATGTTACCATCACAGAAAAGGTTGACTTTTGCGCTAGCAGTTGAAGCTGACATGGCTAAAGGGTCTGAGATGGATGGGGTGCCAAAACTTGGAATGGGTTTTGACTCAGAAGATCATGCATATGAATTTTACAATGCATATGCTGGACAGGTAGGTTTTAGTGTTCGGAAAGATTATGTCAATAGGAGTAAGATAGATGGTGCTGTGGCATCTAGAAGGTTCACTTGTTTTAGAGAAGGCTTTCGGCAGAAAGACAAACGAGACTTGAATGTGAAGAGACCTCGTAAGGAAACAAGAATTGGATGTATGGCTCAATTGGTCATTTCTCGTCAATCAGATGGTAGATACCGTGTCACACATTTTGAAGAAAATCACAATCATGAGCTTGTTGCTGCATGCAAGGTTCGCACTTTACGTTCGCAGAAGAGATTAACTACAGCTCAAGTTGAAGGGAATGGGTTAGGTGGTTCTACAACACAGACAAAATTAGTCTCCAAGTCAGTATGCAACACAGTAGAAGGCCAGGATGTCCATGGACATCAACCCATTGATTACAATAAGCTACCTTTTAGAAAAATGAGAGATATGAAAGAGGGGGAAGTAGGAAGGTTGCAACAATATTTTCTAAGTAAGCAACTGAAAAACCCTTCATTCTTCTATTCCATGCAACTTGATGCTGAAGATCAGATAACTAATATATTTTGGGCTGATGCAAAAATGTTGGTGGATTATGGTGACTTTGGGGATGTGGTTTGCTTTGATACAACCTACAAATTGTACAAGGATTGTCGGCCATTTGTGGCATTCATTGGGGTGAATCATCATAAGCAAATGTTAGTCTTCAGTGGCGCCTTCTTATATGACGAAACCGTTGAATCTTACAAGTGGCTTTTTCGAACTTTTGTAGAGGCAATGTCTGGAAAGAAGCCCAAGACAATCCTCACAGATCAAGATGTTGCAATTGCTGAAGCAATTCATTCGGTGTTGCCTGAGATACGTCACCGTATATGTGTATGGCATGTGTACCAACATGCACTTAAACGGCTGAACCACTTGTTTGTGGGCTCAGGTTCATTTATAAATGATTTAAGCAGTTGCTTTTTTGAGCATGAGGAAGATGAACCTTTCATTAATGCATGGAATGGTATGTTGGATGCCTATGGTCTCTGGGAAAATGAATGGTTGCATCAAATGTTTAAGGACAGAGAAAAATGGGCCATAGCATATGGAAGGCACATCTTTTGTGCAGACATTAGAAGTGCACAATTTCATGAAGGTTTTATTACTAGCTTGAGGAAATATCTGAAGTTTGACTTAGATGTCCTTCCATTTTTTAAGCATCTTGGGAAGATGTTGACTGATTGGCACTACAAAGAGTTAGAGGCTAATTATAATATGAGTCAGCATTTGCCAAGAATGATGGGGGATGTGATTCTCTTGAAGCAAGCAAGAGATATATACACTCCGAAGATATTTGAATTGTTCCAGCAAGAATTTGAAACCTCCTTGAATATTCTCATTAACTTATGCACTGAGAGTAGATTGAAGTTTGAGTACAAGGTGAGCATATATGGGCAGCAACAAGAATACACAGTAAGTTTCAACTCGTCTCAGGAGACAGTTGCATGTAATTGCATGAAATTTGAGTTTATGGGAGTTTTGTGTAGTCATGCATTGAAAGTTCTTGACTTTAGGAATATCAAGATACTACCAAGCCAATATATCTTGAAGAGGTGGACTAGAGATGCAAGGGCTTGATGTTTTAGATGTATATCAACCAACCAGAATCAGTTTTCAGTAGCCAATGATAAGATGTCTTACGTAAATAGTTTTAGTTACTGCTGCTGGATACTAATCCAAGTTTCCAAGAAAATTTGTAAATGGATAGCCTCCTATTGTGGGACATTGTATCAATACTGTACCCCATTCTGAAAAATTCTATTTATATTATAAAGCACAGGAAAGCAAAAACTCTAAAAACTCCTCAATTTTGTTTTAATTGCCTTCACCCACCTACTGTATTTCTGTAGATTAGCTTTTGCAGTAACTAGGGCGATAGTACTTTAGACATTAAACAGGTAGAATGGTTCACTTGAAGTATTTACTTGCCTGTTGAATGCTCTGAAAATGTAATGGGAGTTTTATATGCACATTGCACTTGAGGGTACAAGACTGATTTGGTAACTTTGATTCAATCTCTTGGTTCCCTGTACTTCTGGAATCTGGAGTCCTATTGACATGATTGTCCAGTTCATCTATTATGCCTGCTGCATTTCTCCAACGTTGACTATCATACACTAGGTCAGGAACTACATTTATGATTTAAATATCTTACCACAGTAGGTTTTTTTTTCTTTTTCTTGTTCAGTTAATGCTAATCATATGTATCATTTCAGTCAAGCTCAAGAAATGTTGGCTTTATATCATGTAACCTTCAGAACTAGTTGTATAAAAATCGATTGATGGGTTGTGTTTGTATTAACCTTAATAGCTAGGGGGCTCAATCCACTTACGATTATGTCAATGAACACAATCCGTTTATTAATCATAACATGAAATTTAAACTGAGTTACACAAACATAACACATGTAACTTGTTTATTTAATTGAGTCATATGTGGGTCATAGAAACTGATACAGTTATATGATCTGTATAAATTTATAACTTAAAAAATATTAATTTTTTTTTACTCAAATCAATTGAAATATTGTCACAATCATATATTTTTCAAAGTTCAAAATAAATATCAATAAAAAAATCTAAATAAAGATTAATATAATATTAAAGTTAAAATATTTTTACAAATAAACACAAATGCATATAAGTTTTAAATCAACATCATCTAAATTTTTCTCAATAAATATAAAAAAAAGTTTATATATTTTGTACAAAGAACCATTTTAACTTTAATATTACACAGATTATGCAGATTATAAATGATATTTGTTTCAAATCGTGTTATAAATGGGTCAACAGGAACCAGTAAAACTCAACCACTAATTGTGAATGTAAATCGTGTTATATTATGATTAATTTTGACACTAATTCAGAACATGCTGTATGCAATTTTGTTTCAGTGACGATCGGCCGTCGTGGGAGTTCCGCTTTTCTAGCTGCTAGCGCTCTGGTTGCTCAGAACTGTGTGCTTCAGGATATAATCCTTTTGGTGCAGATAGCTAAGCGACAGTTATTTCTTCGCATTTCATAGTTTGGATAAACGAGGTTAAACTTCCGTTCCTAGGCTGCTACCTCGCAACATAAATATTCTCGTGACCAGATCATCTACCCTTGTAACTAAATTGATGATTGTTTCTTCATAGATTATAAAACCTTTTGAGTCTAGGTAAATCTTGGTTCGTAGGCTATGCATTTCTGCCTGCAAACTCTTAGCTAACTCCTGAACCTTTCTTACAAGCCAATCTAGGTGTAATTGGTTGTATGATGAAGATGCCAAGTTCTAACATGTTCCTCTCTACAAATCCACATAACAGCTTACTTTCTTAGGTTCTGCATTTATCCAACTAAAGATGTGGGTACAAATCAACTTTACAATTCATCCTATGCCTTGCAAATAAATGATTACAAGAGAGCATAGCCGTTGCATACATGAACGAATTTGCAACAATTTTTAGAAGATGTTCCCTTAGTTTCGCAAATTAATTTTGGCATCCAGCCTCATGATACACTTGTGAAGCATGCTCTTGAGCTTATCATAACCCCAACAGCTCCACATACCACCATTTACATCTCTATATAAACCTTACTTCAGCCCTTCATGTTGGTTGTTCATGCTGAATATTTGGAGAAGTATTCATACGAGTAATTGATCTGAGTCTTGAAGTGAAAGAACGTGTATTGCCACTGTTCTTTTCCTTCACATGCTTAGAGCCACCTTTCTTGAATGAAGACTTTTGAGGTTGTTGAGAGTGGATCGGTACCATGATGGGATTGGGTACTCTTCCTAGGTTGGATGGCTGAGGATTTGTCAAAGGAACCTATGAACCGATACATTAGAGGAAATATTACATCTTGCTATTGATTGAGCAAAATGAGGAACCATAGAGGCATTGAAGCATGAGTTCTATATGTGTAGAGAACACAGCAATATCCTCAAGGTAACTTTTCCATCTGATTTTTTGATGTTGCTCTTTCTTTACAAAAATCAGGCAACGGTCTTGCCTTGAAGCAAAGGCTTGGACACAGTTTTTTAAGTTCTGTTTCTGCCTTTTCCTGCTCAGAACAATAATGATTATACAAGAAACTGAGTGATGAATTACCTAGGCAACTTTTGATTTAATTTCTTTTGGGTGTTAATGCTGGTTAGATTTGCTAGCAAAACAAATTCTTATTTGATCAAGTAATGATGCCAAGCAAATTGTCTCCAAGAACTACTATTTGACATTGGCTAACTTGACAACATCTCTAATGATGATTATGACAAGTTCATCAGTTGACAATAACTCATATATAAAAGCAAGTTAGGATAATGTTTTTTTGTAGCAAGCTCAAAAAGGAGGCTTGACAATGGTCTATTTACCTATAGTATTGCGTGCAACTGCACTTTTTGTGCCTGATTATCATTGAATTTTTCTTCAAGCCTCTGAAAGCAGAGGAAGAAAATGATTGAATATGAGAAAAAAAGATCATATATATTTTCTTAAAAAGAAAAAGGTAATTTAGCTGTACTGCTTGCCTCCTTTCTTCTTGCAGCTCTTTCTTCAGTCCTGAAGCTGAAAGGTGCAGACAAATTTGGAGACTGATACTTATTTCTGCAGGCACTTATAAACTTTGAGCAACTGACATGACAAAAAGGAATAGTCAGAATAACTCAAATTCCCTTCTAAAGCCATAATCTGTAGCCCTTCTGCTTTTGACATGGAAAGACTGTCAAGAGATTTGACTCATGGCTTTGTATTGTATCTCAGAATTATATCTTATGTGTCATTTTGTTAAATAGTTTATTTAGGTATGGTATGTTTGATATGTCATATATGCATTCGTTTGTATGTCTGTGTTACGAATATTACTCTGTTGGGAGCACATGCCATTTTGGGCGAACTGATTTGCTCCTAGATGCTGAGGGGTGAAGAGGTGTTTGCGCACTGAATTTGCACAAATCATGGAATACATGACTGGTCAGCACATCAGAAAATATAATCAAAGTTGATAGGAGCTTCATACCTTCTGTTTTCTGATTGTGGGGTTGCTGGAGGATACTTAGATTCTCTAAGCACAGAGACCTGCAATTCCAAAAGAAAACTCTTTAGCATGCAAGATGAGAGCTTCCCAGTTGGACGGATGTAAATAAGAAGCATCAGGATAGGGAAATGGGCACCGTGGTTGGAGTCCTTAGAGGAGTTGAGCAATCTTTTGATGCCGCCTTATAATTAGAACTAACTATAGAATTATCAATGACGACATGAAGACCAAACTTAGTGTGTGATCTACTGCATATGATGCTAAAAATACCATTTAGCTGAGGTGACTGGAATGGCAGCAAATGAACGTCACAATAAGTATATATACATCAAAAGAGCAGACTATTGTTGTTGCTGGATATGTAGTTTGAATTTGAACAAAATACAGAGAAGGTCTCTGGGCTCTAGGCCTGGTGTGGCTGTGCACATATACAGAAGGAACAAGGATACAGTTTTTGCTTAGACACCCTTCTTGGAATATGGAAAATGCATTGCAATAACGATGCCATTTTTTTTTTGTTTTGCCAGTTTTTACAAAGTCAGATTTATCTTTTCATTTGGATTTAAAAAAGAGACCTAAGATACAGATTAGCCCCTTAACCTTGACCTAAAAGCAAAATCGGTCCTTCAATTTCATTTTAAGTTAACCAAACCCCTTACTTCACCCAATTTCATTATCTTTACCAATTGTTAAGGATGTGTTTACTTGATTAAAACTGTTTTTTGAAAAAAAATTCAAGAAAATTAAAAAATAAAATATCATGTTCACATAAAGTCTTTTTTTATTTTTATATTAGATATTATTTTTATTTTTTAATATCTTATACTAAATCTTCATTATAACTCTTATATATATATAAAATACTTCTTTATTTTCAATTATTTTTACTACATAATATTTTTTAAAGTATTTTACAATGTTTTTATTTACAAAAATTAATAACATACAAATTTTGAAATAAATGGTACAACTTATCACATAAAAATTTATTGATTATATTTCATATATTTTTTTATTTTAATTTGATATTATTTTATTTAAAAAATTATTGATAGAGATAGTAGTAAAAATTAATTAATAAAAGGGACCATAAGTGAATGTATTTTTATAATTTTCTAAACAAAAAAAATGATATTATATGTTTAATAAATGAATATATTCTCTAAATGATAAACTATTTTTCATAGAAAATGTATTTTAAGAGAATAAAATAAAAATTGAAAAAAAAATATTTTCTATAAGTAAATAAACCGTACATGATAAATGTTTCACTGTGCTGCTAAACCTAAAAAGAAATTATGATATTGGATGCATATAATGAGCCACTCCATAATTTACATTTTGCACCATCGATTGCTTTGGCCGCCGGTGACTTTTCCTTTTCTCTCTTTCTTTGTGTATAATTTAGTGTGATTGATTTATATTTTATTTTGATTTAGTCTGAAATCCTTCTATTGTATTTCATTTTCTACATATAGGATTTTTTGA
>CATIWR010048062.1:0-18308 GCA_949677035.1 Omphalea diandra | reverse complement strand
AAGTGTTTTTACAGGCTAACACTACAACCTTACAACTTGGTGTTTAATGCTCACACCTAACAATTACAATTTCATAAAGAAAATGAAGGAAATGAGTAGCAAAGATTGAAAGCTTTAATCACTTGTAATAAATTCCTTAGCAACCTTATTCATGGTTGTTTGGTGGTGTATTTATATCCAAACTTCACTAAAGAGACGTTGCAGATCATAGCTCATCAAATCTTTGAGACATGCTAGGTAAATTCTGCATTAAATGCTTGTTAGGATGAAATCGCAATCACTACCGCTCTTTCGCGGTCACGATTTCTAAATTTCATAAGGAAAATCCCGTTTGTGTCTAACGCTAGTCCATGTGGCAGCTTCTGATTAGTTTACCAGAAAAAACATAGTCATTGTCTTTCACCTGCTCTTAAATGTAGCGGTCGCGATTTATCTTGTACAGTACGTGACTATAAACACGAATTCCTCTGCTAAAAGTGCCCATCTTCTTCTTTTGGGTTTGCGGTCGCTACCAATAAGTGTCCATCATGATTTTTGACTTCTAACGGTTACTTAGGACACTTGTCAAGCTGTGATGGTGAACTTGATCCTTATCTTGGAGTTTTTAAAAGTCACGATCGCGACACAGACCGCGAATTCCACTGTCACAATTAGGTTCCTTCTTTTGCATGGGTCACAGCCGAGAATGGCTTCGTGATTTTGTCTGCCTGATTTTCAACATGTCCTAACATGAGTTGCAGTATCGAATCCTAGATTGCAGTCGCGATTTACATGTTACTTTGGAGTTTAGCAACTCCTTCCATCTCTTCTTAAGAGAGTTATCTATTTCTGCAAAATCAATACTTGTTTGAAATATTAGTGATGATCAATCTTCTTTGTCAAGATCAAAAGAGGTTCTAGACTTAGGATTAACCATCCTAGCCCAACAATATAAAATAATAAAAAAACTAATAACAATAATCATAGGAAGAATAGGATACCAAATTCAGCCAATAGGAGAATTCTTGAAGTGTTCTTGAAAATCTTAGAAGATCTTAAAGAATCTTGAAAATCTTATAAGATATTTATAAAATCTTAAAAATCTTGGAAGATCTTAAAAGAATCTTGGAAATCTTGGATGTCAAATATCAAATCTTGATTGGTGCATTCTTGAAACATGTTTGGTCTTAAGACATATGTTCCTATAAGGTTGGAACACTTATCTTGGTTAGGACAAACTTGTTTTAATTAAAACATTATCTATTTGTAACATATCTTATCCATCATGTCTCAAAAAGACATGTCTTATCCTAATAAAAACTTGGCCAAAACATGAAAAATTAACTTTTCACCAATTTCTTAGGCTTGTCAGTGCGAGCCCATAGAAAGCATCCAAAACTAAAATTACATCCAAATGGGCCTTATTTTGGGCTTCATAATGGTTGCCTAAATCCATCCACTAAAAGTGGAGCCTCTAACTTTGACTTTGACTTTAGCTTTGACTTTTCCATTGGCCATCCTACTTCATTAGGCCTATTGGGCTTGTTTGCATCATTCCCTCCTTTCTTGAAAAGATTCGCCCTCGAATCTTAGCATACAAGAAAACCAAATTCAAACATAAGTCTAATACTAACAAAGAATCCTTATTGAATCTTAGCATGTAAAGAGTAAGTCTTTCCACCCATATCAAAAATTAATCGAATAAAACCTAAAACATGGTTAGTACAAATCAAAGAAAAAGGAAAGGATTGCAAACCAAAATCAAAAGAATAAGTTGAAACTCTAGAAAACATTTTCCACCTAGCATGAATAAACACTAAAGCATTAAATTTCTTTTTAACAAAAACCCTAGATAAAGAAAAACTAGGCTTTTAAAAAAGAATTAGAACTCAAAGAACAAGAAATTAAATTCAAAAAGGAACTAGAAACAAAACAACTTTGAAATCAAAAATAAAATTCTCTACCTAACCAAAATCTAAAATAGAAAGAAGAATAAAACAATGGTTTAGAAATATTAAAACAAAAATAAGAACATTTAGAAAGAAAGAATTTTGAAAAATAAGAACTAAGTTCTTTTAAAAAAAAGCATATATCTATAATAAAAAAAGACTTATAAGAACAAGAATTACAAGAAGTCAAACTCCTAGAATTAAAATAAGACAAGCTAAAACATAATTTAAAAGAAACAAATGTTCAAAACAAAAAAAGAACTCTTTGAAATACAAATCATAAAGGAAAACATTTGTCACTGAAAGGGAAAGGATGAAAAATGTTAAGTCATGGATAAGAAGAACTATCACATTGATAACAAGAAGAAAAACATGAAAAGTGATTTAAAGAAGAAGAAGAAACCCTAATAGAAGAAGAAAAATGTTTAAAACAAAAGAAATTCATTAAAATACAAAAGCATGAATTTAAAGAAAAAAACAAATTAGAAATGCAAAAACACTAATTAAATAAAAAACAATTATGTCTAGAACATATAAAACAAGCAGAAACATCTAAACAAGGATTAGAAAACTCCTTTTTACACAAATTTATAGCCTCAATCTTCAATTTAGAACCATAATCAAAAGAACTAAAAGCTAGGTCATTTTGTTTGCTAGGCACCTCTATTGAAAATCATTATTTATAACCTTGCAAAAGATACATAAAAGCACTATACAAAAGATTACAAATTTTGTTAGTAATGTATACATCCCTTTAAACAAAAACATGATTGTGTCCTTGGAAGAATAACTCTAATTACTCTCTTTCATCATAAGGGCTTTCTTTTGCACATCCTTTCCTTTTGCATGAACTCTCTTTTTTATATGCATCCCTTCTGAGCTCTCCTTTTTCCACTCGTTGCTCGCTTCTCTAATGGGTTTTCTCACAACTCTTCTTTTATCGTGTAATTATTTCTTTTTCTCTCATATGTGTCATTCTCTCTCTCTTAAAACTTTTTTATCCTCACAAATTTATTAAAGAGATAAAGGAGTTAATATAATATGTTGACTATGAAAGTCAAACTCATAAGTATTTGTAAACTCATCATGCTTAGCTTTTCTATCATATTGCCATGGTCACCCCAATAATCTATGACTAGCTTGCATTGGCATCATATCACAAAGAACCTCATCATAATATTTGCCCTTAAAAAAGGAAACTTTAACTTGCTTAGTAACCTCAACTTCACTATTATCATTCAACCATTGCAAGTTATAAGTCTTATGATGTTTAAGAGTATGCAAGTTCAAATTTTCACCATGTAAGTACTAATAACATTAGTACATGAACCACCATTAATAATCATAGAACATAACTTTCTTTAGATCCTACACCTTGCTTGGAATATGTTTTCTTTTCGCTCTTCATCTCCTTTGAATAGGGCACTCAAAGATCTCCATGCAAACAAAAGTTCTTTGTGAGTAATAACATCAAGCTCATCATCATTAGTATCAACAAGTAGGGGCATATCAGATTATTCTCTACATCACTATCACTATCTTTCCATTCAATATTTCCATTTATAATAACCATGGTCTTTTTATTTGGGCACTCCTTAGCTATGTGGCTGCTCCCTTTACATTTAAAACACTCAATAAGACTAGGCTTGGGCTTAGATGATTTAATTTTATTGGGCTTATTCTTAAGCTTCCCTCCTTAGGTGTATTCGACTTTGGATTTAGCAATGGGTCTTTCGACATCTTTCAACTTGTTAGTCTAACTAGAAAAAGGAAAATTAGATTTGAAAGTTTTAATTTTAAATTATCATTCCACCTTCAAAGCCATATGTGGTAAGCCTCATCCAAATCTATATGGTGTTGAAGCTCAATTCTATCAACAATCTCCTTGTTAAAGCTACTAAGAAACTGAGCAATAGTTGTTCTTCATCTTCATCAATGTTGGAACAAATTAATGTAATCTCCATCTCTTGATAATATTCCTTCACGCTTCTATTGCTTGCACAAGTCTTTGCAAACGGTTAAGCAAATCTTTATATTAATATGAAGGAATAAATCTTTTTCCCATGATTCTTTTTATCTCATGCCAAGTTATAATAGCATCTTCCCCACATCTATGCCTATTAAAAATTCTTAATTGATCCCACCATACAAAAGTATAATCAACAAATTATATAGCAGTAAGTTTTGCTTTCTTATCCTCACCATAGTTTTGGCACTCAATAATAAAATCTACATTTTTTTCCTATGCTAAATAAGCTTCGAGATCATTTTTACCATTAAAGGTCGGTATTTTCATCTTTATGCTACCTAAGTTGCCATCTTACTCTTTATGTCACAAGACACTATCCTCCATTGAATCATGATCATCCTTATGCACAAGTCTATCATGCCTAGGTTGCATCATATTGGTGTTAGTGGCATTTGAGGTGTTCGTTTGTTGGCTAGACTTTACCTTCTCCATCTTGCCCATCAATTGCTTCATCTTTTCATGCATGCTTTCATGAAAAGCTTCCACTCTGGATCACCATTAAGATCTATCATGATTAGAGAATAAAATAAAAATTCTCTCAAAAATCACTCCCTTACATGTTTACGCTTAAAAAGATGCAACTCCCCTTGTGTTTCACACAATAAGGCTTTTTTCTCTCTTATGATCTTACACACTCTTGTCTTTTGCCTCTCGAGTTTTTTTCTTTAAGTTCTTTAGGAACTAAAGTTACTATTGTCAAATAAATTTTCAACTACTTAACAAACAAGCAACTCAAAACTTATAATAAATCTATATAACAAAGATAATGAATTAAACAAAAAGAAACAAGTTTAGCAAAAATTAGAGGCCAATTCATAATTTTGAAAAAGGAAGAAGAAAATAGAATTTGAAAAAGTTTGAATCAAGGAATTTTAAAGATCAAGGCCAAATCAAACTTAAACAAAATCCAATTCAAGTTCTTTTATCATAATCTTAACATAAACTCTTACTTTAGCTTTTTTTTTTACTCACTTTTCTTTTCTTTTTCTTTTGATGTCTCTTTTTTTTTTAGAAAAAAAAATACTTCAATTGAATATAGGTTGTCGAATTTTCAATTAACATATTTTCTTTTTTAAAAAAAAAATTGGAAGCTAAATTTCAAACTAACACAAAAGAAAAACACAAAGAACAATGCAAGAGGACTAGTTTGGCCCAATTGGGTATAAGTTTCTTCAAACATAATCCTTTTTGTGTTTTTGACTTTGATTGGCCTTGAAACTAAAATAGAACAATAAAGAATTAGTAAAAACAAGATAAGAAACGAATTTGAGAAAGAAAAAATAAAGAAAATCTAAATTGAACATTAGGATCACTATGAAACCTGAATTGAATCAAGAATTGATACGATCATTATTTTTTTGTGATTTATAGTAATTTGATGATGCAAAAAGAATTAAAATTGAAGTAAATAATAAAATAACACCTAATTAAGATGAAACAAATAGATTTGATGATAAGGAATGAAAGAAATCTGATTTGCATACCAAGAGTATGATGGGGCCAAATTAAAAGAGAAGACAAAGAAAAGAAAAAGAACTATTTAGATGAAACTACAAGATGAACAAATGGTTAGAACAAAGAAAAACAAGATGCAAATATAATGAAACAAAGGATACTTACTTGATAATTTGAAAACACTTAAGCTTTAATACCAAATGATACAAATGTGGTTGTGCTATCACCTTAGATCGCATGCTTAAGAACGGATCATTTCAAGAATCAAGCATAAAACTCTAAATCCTAAGTTGACCTTTAGAAAACCTATTTTTAACAACCTAGATAATAAAGATTTAAAAGTGGTAATTCAAGACATAGATTAGCTAAATATAATATTAAGCCTATAATTACCAAATTTGCAAAGTTATTAAGAATCCACCTAACAACCTCACCAAGTTCTTTTAAGAACTCAAGAAGAAAACACGCTCACAAAACAATTAAGCCAAAAGAACTTGGTGAGGTGCAATTTGGCCATGTAGTTTTTTGGACTTTCTAAAACCTCTAAATAGATACTCCTAGTCAAACAAGTAAGAAAAGAATGTCTTGTTATTAGCTAATGGGTATTCGACCATCACAAGGTAACACCTAAAGAAAATCTTCAAAAGTTACATAAAATAATGAAAAACTAATAAAGATAATCCTAGGAAGAACAAGACACCAAATTTGCCTAATAGGAGAATTCTTGAAAAGTTCTTGAAATCTTGGAAGATGTTGAAAATCATGGAAGATCTTAGTAGAATCTTGAAAATCTTGAGAGATCTTGAAACAATCTTGAAAATCTTGAATGTCAAATATCAAATATTAATTAGTGCATTCTTGAAACATGTTCGGTCTTAAGACATGATTTCCTATGAGGTTGGAAGACTTGTCTTGTTTAGGACATGCTTGTCATAATTAAAACATTATCTATTGGTAGCATATCTTATCCATTTTGTCTTAAAAAGACATGTCTTATATGAATAAAAACTTATCCTAAATATGAAAAATTAATTTTGCACCAATTTGTTGGACTTCTCAGTGGGATCCATAAAAAGTATCCAAAATTGAAATTACATCTAAATGGGTCTTATTTTGGGCTTTATAATAGTCCATTAAATTCATCCATTGAATGTCCACTTTCTAACTTTGACTTTGGCTTTTGACTTTTTCATGTGCCATTCTTGGCTATATTGGGTGTATTAGGCTTGTTGGCATCCCAAATACACACAAAACTAGATATCAAATTAGAAAGGATTAAGAAGGGAAGAGAAGTAAGACTGCTGAGAGATCAGGCTTAGCTAGGGCAATAGGGCATATAAACAAAAAGACAAAATTACACTCTTAACCGTCCTGTGAAAATGGCATCATATCGAAAGGCAAGGGCAGAAGACAGCGGATTGACAAATCATATGCCATCGTTTTAACAAATTAGTTCAAAATTATAGAAATGACACCGCTTAGCAACACACAAAACTAAATATTAAATTGAAAAAATTGCAAAATCACTGCAAATATCTTGTAGGAAATATTATGCTATTTCGATTCAATTTTATTGTTTAATATGAATATATGTGAATTTTAAATAAATTGAATGTTTATTTGTATTAATTAATTAATTGAATAATTATTATTTTATAAAAAAGTTATTATAAAGTAAATAAAATAATAAAATAAAATTTTGAAAATTTGTAATTATACACAGAGAGTTGTGAGAAAAGACTGTCTATTAATTTATATTTTCAATTTTTATACAACATAATTTTAAGAACAAATTTATTAAATTTCAATAAATAGTTCCTAATAATCAATCAAATAAGTAATATTAAGTATTATATAATAAAAAATAAAACTAACAGATAATAATAAATTATATATACATATGCGAGATAATTATAATAAAAAATTATCTATTGATTCATACTTTTAATCTTATTTAGTATAATTTTTAAGAGAAAATATGTTAAACTCGAATAAAGTAATTTTTGACAATCTATTATACTGCCGCTAGTCATTATATATTCAAAATTTTAAGCATTCAATAAAATTAATTTAGATATTGACTTCCAATTTATAATTTTTACTTTTTAAAATTTTAAAATTTTCTGTTTATAAGTTGTTTAAAATTTTACTTTTTAGGTTTTTTTAATTTTCTATTTCAACATTTTTATATAATTTTAGTTTTCTATTTAGAATTTTTATTTTTAAATTTTTTTTAATTTTCTATTGAAAATATTTTTTTAAAGAGCAATTAATTTTAATATTTTCTATTTAAAATTTTATGTGATGTTGTAATTTTTTATAATATAATATAAAATAATGATATATGACTATATTATATTCAATTGTTTGACAAATAATAAATAATTATTTAAAACTAACGAGATTGAAATTAGAAATATACATTGATTTAAGTATTGAAATTAGGCTGAAATTAAAATCATTAGATTAGTCAATTTTTAATTCAGTCAGTTCAACCAATTTAATCAATTCTATTTAATAATTTGATTTTAAATTTTTTTAAAAAATATAAAAATAATACTTAGAAATATTTAAAATTTAAAATAATTAGCATAATAAGATAAAATAATGAAAAAAATTTTAACTTTCAAATTTTAAATAAAATAATATGATTTGTAAAAATTTTTAAATTTTTGTATAAAACAATATAATTTTAAATTAAACCAATTTGATCTAATTTTTTATTTGATTGATTTTTCAGATTTAGAATTATTTTTTCAATGTTAACTAATTTTTATTAACTAATTTTAGCTTTTAATTGAACCAGAGGATCCATTAATTTTCCATTTTAGTAATTCTCTGATCGGTCCAGCTCGGAGAACACTACAAATTATTAATTGGCTCCTCTCTGTTTAAAATAATAATAATAATAATAATAAAATAAAACACATGCACAACAGGCATCTGAAAACCAGAGACAATTTTACACTTTATTTTGCATTGATCAGAAAAGGGATTTGCTGAGATCAAGCAGATAGATATAGAAATTAGGCGACATTAAAAACAAGTATCATAACATACTAGCCGCTAAACATTTGCTATTATAACATTGTAGTCCAAAACAATAAACGTTAGAAGACCGTGTGACACATACGCTAACTGAATAAGATTATCATACTACAGCAAAAGCACTCGATGAACCAGTGAAATGGCGAATTGAACCCAGAAGGCTCTTTGCAGCACCAAAATGCCTGATTCTATAAACTCCAGGTGGAGCAGACTCTGGGATCCTCCATTCCATCATTGCCTTACTATGCGTACTTAGCCTTGAAGGTCTTGACCACTTAAAGCGGAGGCAGAAATCATCATCGTCATAAGCTGGGACCCAAGTATCCTTTCCCTCAAGGATCTCCACAAGGGCAAATGTACCTTCAGTCATGAGATCATTCCTGGGGCATGCTGACCAGAAGATGACGGTCACTGTGTCACCTCTCTTGAAGGTTGAGTTTTTGGGAACATCAGAGCTACAATCACCAAAATTGACACCAGGAGGAGTTGCGTCCATTACAACCGGTGTAAGCAAGCTTATTTGCTTATCCAGTAGATCAGGTGGTTGTGGACCAGGATCCACAGATTGGCCACTTACAAGAGCGCTTGCAAGCTTCTTAAACTCCTGGATGTATGCACTTAGTGTGTGCGGACCAAATAAAGTGGAAGCACCCTAAGAAAGGTTACACTCCATAAAAATAATGAACTATAGAAGTAGCTGCCAAATTCATGAAGATAAAACGAAAGTTATAACTAAAAATTTAAAGTTCATACAATCTTCACCCATCTTAATCCATTGCAATGCTGCATTTAACAGCATGTGTTTGCATCATGTAATGCCAATCTTAAGGCTGGGACTTGACAGCCTCCAAAAGGAAAGAAAAGCTATATTATAGATTTTAGAACCAACTGGTAAGCTAGTTTAATTAAATGAGACATTTTCTGCATTATGCAAGCAACAGAACCAATCATAATTTTCTTTTGAGTTCATGCAATTATGTACCATAGCTGAAGTATAAAACAACATTGGGGGAATCTAAGTTACAAGTTTTAAACGAGATATGTCATATCTGTATATATTTATTTAAAACATTTACTTGCCTCGTATCTCTGCACTTCATACTCTTCAAAGGTGGTCACATACTGTGAATAAGTGTTAGTCAATCCAGCTATAACAACATGAACATTGTTATTAAATTGTTTATTTCCATTGGTGAGCACTGTCTTCACAGCATCTCGAAGACGCCTGCCGGCCATTGTCGTAAATTCTATTTGAAAGAAATGAGAATTCATGAACTAAAGAAGCATATTGATGGAACCAACAAATCAACTTATAGCAGGTGCTGAAAGCAATTTTAACAGAATATTATCATCCACCGGTTAATTTCCCTCTAAATGAAAACTGATGAATAATGATTCTTCTAGCATCTTTAACGTTACTATAAATATTATTAGACATGGGTTCATTGATTGGACAGCAGATCAGAAATGAATGGCCAAACCTGGCCTATTCGGCCAATTCAGAGCTTGCTCTGCCACACCATCATTGATTGGCCTATTCGACCAATTTTGTGAAAGCTAGATAATTCTGAGGCAGAATTTATTATAAACAGTCAAATTTGATTTCCAGCAAAAATATCTTGGGTTTAGTCCACATACAACTGATATATTTCAACTAAAAAAGTTCATTTGCAGTAGAGAGAAGCACATTTCTCTATGCCACAAAATGGTTTGCAGTGTAGCATCAGATCACCTGATTTGGTCCATCCCAGTAATGAAAATTAAACAGTTATAGTCAGTGAAAACAAGAGGTTGACATGTTTTCCAACTTATGAATATCATACATTAACAATTCCTCACTCAACCAAATTCAGAAGTTTTTCTTCACAAGAAGGAAACTGAGAATCTACTAATGATGGCAAAATCTTGCTGGAAAAGAGAAAGGAAAATGGCAAGCTCATACCTCCTGGTACACTAAGAATGACGAGCTGGCCCACTCTAAGAATCTGGATTGGAAGTATTGAAGGCTGCACAATTCACAAACAAACAATTACTCCTGAAAAAAACGATAAGTTTTTATAGGTCAACATCAGAAAACAAAATGGCGATTGCAAACACCACCATACCACTTACCAAATATACTATCACCAGTAAAAGCTACTAATGGTCAAATTTGGAAGAGAACGCAATGCCACATATTTAGAAACCCATATTACAGGGGCTACATTCTACTCACAACATGTATAAACAAGAATGCAACTTACTGCCCAATCATATGGTTGCTTCATTTCACCGGTATCAAGTAAAATGGGCTTAGGATGCTGACAATCGATTTGTTCCTTATCTGGTGTTTTCAATAAGTTACGAACCAGCCTCCAGAAAGCATTTCCCTAAAATATAATATAACAGCAAAAAACAATCAGATATCATGGGATTTAAAAGAAAAGTGCAATTTGAGCACATTGAGTTAACAACATCAAATTACCTGATCATCTCCTTGCTTAAAATCAAAAGCTCCAGGGCCATCTGTTGTTCCTGCAGCAAATGCAAACCCCATTGCAGCAGGACAAGTTTTCACTACCTCAGAACCTCCCCCTTGCTTAGGAAGTGTCACTTCAAGCTGGGAGAAGTCCAGAAAAGCATGACGATAGTCAACCTTTCCATTTATTTTCTCAGATGCTTTCTCAAACAGTTCCACAGCTTTTCTAAATTGCCTCTCTCCAATAATTCTTGTACTTTCGAACTCATCAGGGTAACTGGGAAGTTAAGTTCAAGGTACAATTTAGAAACACAACAGATTAAAGCATTTTCTGACATCAAAAGCACTAGAAAGCATATGATTAAATACCCTGGACCTCGGCCATAGCACAGCTCATTCTTTCCACCACAGGTACTGTGATTGAAGTCACAAGATAGCCCGGTGTCTGTACAGAAGGCTCCAAGCACATTGGGGCTAACATCACCACAATTCGTTTGACAAAATGCAGATACAAATCCAGGTTTGTCAGCCTGCCTAAGGGCACCTCTGACACGTCTTGCAACACTCAGAATCTTGGTCGCTGGCCTACCAGGTGGAGACTGGAAGGATGCTGCAAGCTCTAGGAGCTCAAGGTCTGCCAATTGACAGCAATCAAGAAGTAAATGCAAGGATGTGCTTTTCTCTCTCACAATATACATTCCAATAGGCACCGAGTTATAGACTTGGAGCTATTTAGCATCATTCAGATCCTTCAGATATTCTCCTACAGTTTTGCAACTTGAGAACACAGACATGATTACAAGAAACCATGCAAGTACTACATTCTGAATTGGTAACATTTTTAACAATCATAATTTGTCCCACATCTTTATATTTTTTGGAGTTGATCATTCACAATAGATCAACATTTAAGTAACTTATAATGATGTAGCATTGCATATTGATCTAGTGCAGTTTAATCACGTTGGTCAATCCAGACATAAGTTCATGCATCAGGCAAGCATTGAATTTTAACTAATGGCACTGAGGATAATCACTAAAACAAAAGATCATTAGACTGAGAATTTCTTTTTTTTTTTTTTCCCTCCCCTAAAACAAAAAAGAGAAAACAAAGAACTGAATCAGTTATTGAATACTAATACATTTCTATGCATTTAGATTATTCCATTAATTCTATTCATTTCAGTGTTCTTCTTTAGTCCTTGTTGTTTTACACATTAATAATTCTATGAGACCTGAGGAAAGGTTAAGAAATATGACATATGGATGAAATAGGTAATATTTAGACAGAATTGACAAATTTATAGACAGAACATCAATCCAACGAAAGTAAGATCTGGAAAGAAAAAAAAAAAAAAAAAAAAAGGAAGGAAATCTACTGACATCCTCATTGTCTGAAACATAGAACTCTAATCATGATGAGAAAATATTTGTTAAAATGATACTCCCTCCATTCCTTTTTATTTGACTTTTTTTGAAGAAATTTTTTTCTAAAATAATTGTCACTTTAGAATACCAATAAGACTTTTTTTTTTCCCCCAATTTTATCCATATGCTTACTAAGTATCATTGCAATATAATTACTACACATATTAATTTATTACAATAATCCAAACCTTTTTTTTTTAATGTAATTCTAAGCAAGTTCAATGAGTTCTTTCACATTATTCTCTTTTCCAATATATTGATTACAATTTGCTTTATCAACATTAAGATTTGGCAATTGAAATCATTCTTCCTCTTGTTGCCTGTTTTTATCATCAACTTCAATTTCAAACTAAGCTACATGAACATTTAGACCTATTTCAACTAAAGGCATTAGATCAGTTTGCCGTGTAGCCATATTTGACGCATTAGCTTTTTATTTTTTTTTTAACTTTTAATATTTGTTTTATACAACAATACTTGGTAGGAATTTAAAAAAATTCAGAACAACTTTGGTGAAAAATTAAAAATATTTGTAATCGACTGAAAGTTTTGGTAAAATAAGAATTTGATTTTGGCAAAAAAATAAAACACATTTGTATATAGATAAGGAAGAGTTAAGAGTAAGAGATAATTAATACAATTAATTTAAGTATTTCTATAAAAAAGGTCATTTAGTCATTTTATTCTTAAAATATAGTCTAATTAATAATTTCTTAATTCTTGTGCAACACCAAAAAATGTCAGATAAGAAGGAATGGAGGGAGTATAGATGTTGATTGTGCACAGAAAATGACATTAGCAACTGAAGAATAGGAATTATTGACAAAGCAATTGTAGGTGGAAGTGAGAGAGCAATTACGTGAATGTAATCTCATGCAAGAATGTGAGAAACGGATGAAATTCTTGGGATGGAATGTGGAATTTGAATAATGTGGTACTCAACACCTTTCTTGACTACCATAAAATCTAGAATCCACTTGGTTTTGCAGCATCAAGAAAGGCATAATTGGTATTTGTAAAGGGTCTTAACTCTTAACATGTTGGAGTATTCAACCCAGTAGTAATGTTCCAATGTCCAACCCTCATAGTTTGATCAATGAATTCTGTAAACATTTTCATTAACTTGCTACAATATCATGATCAAAATGGAGAACTAGTAACTTACGATTATCATGCAAATACGGAACCATATTTGAGACTCTCCGAGGGATTCTATCAGCTACACTTTCATCAGAATATGAACTTCCAACACCTTTCTTGTCAAACCAATCCTCCATAAATCTTGCAGCAGCACCCTTATTATCTCCACTTATCAAAGAGTTTGTACGGCTCATTGAAGTGCCATGAGTAGCAAACCAATTGAAGCTACCTACTGGACCCCACTCATCATCAACGAACTTCAACAGGGTCATTTCTTTGTCAACGTCATACTTATACTTGTTGCGCTCTTCAGCAGCATTATTAAGATATGCACTGGGACTGCGATTTATACCAGCATCCAACAGCTCTCCTGTCAGTATTCAATAAAAAGCCAAAACCTTCATCAGATTATTTACAGATACAAGCACAACCTTGCCCCTGAATAACCAAAGCAATGAAAAGGAGAAAAATAGAAGGAAAACAAACTACAAACAAAAGGAGACGATAACAATTTTCTCTATAATAGCATAAACTAAAGGTGCAAAGCAGGTCAATGGTATAATGAGAAAAACAACAACAGGAGAAGAGCAATTCTGGATTTACATCATGTTAATAGAAAATATAAAACATGAAAAAACGCTTAATATCAAATAAACTAAATTCTCTAAATGTTTAATACTATTGTCTTTCTAGTATTGTGCAAAGATGAAAGCCTTTTGTGCTGCCATATAACCAGCTTATGGTTAAAACAACTGTTGGTAAAGAAGTCAAAAAAAAAAAAAAAAAGGAAAAAGAAAGGGTAGCTACGCATAGATAATCAAAAAACATATGTGCATGTGCATTTGTTCTGGCAATTCACCACCATTCAAAAGATACAAGAGGCAAAGAAACAGTCAAGTGAATGACTGGCAAAATGTCAGTAAGTAGTAAGAGGATTTGAAGCTCTGTATGAAATTAACCAAAGCAAAAAAAAAAAAAAAAGTTTGTGCCGCAAAAATTGTAAAAGAAAAATTGTTTCTTTTACAGGATCATTACATCAAGAAAAATGCATACACGTTAGTGCAATGTTTGTAAATGCAGTTTTGATCCCAATTCCAGAGGACTAATCTCTTATTTGGATAAAACTAAGAGGTAATATCCTTGAATGTAATAAATCACTCAAAACAAAAAAAAAAAAGATTGCTGGTTCGAGAAGAAAAGTGCAGCACTGCAGCAAAATCAATGAGTTCATAGACTTGATGCACTCATCCATAGACCAAATTGCAGAACACTACAAAAGCAACTTTTAGTGTCAATGTTTCTTTTTATTCAGTCGAAAAAGTATTCATTTATCCGAAAATATGCAAAAACTTGATCTTGTTTATTTGCAGCAGAACAGTGCAACAATAGTAAAAGGTCATTTTCCTTACCCTTATTCACATAAATTGATCCTGGTCGGAGATTGTCATGAGCTAGTATTATGCTCTTCTCAATGCCATCTACAAGAGCATCAAATGATTGACGCACAAATCCAAGAGATGTTACAATATACACAACATATTGAAGATAACCCCCTGGACCAGCATGAGTATGAATACCACTGATAGCAACATTTTTTTCAGTATAAAGATCTCCATACCTGCAATTTTATTCACATAGCATCATTTCACAAGAATGATTTTAAAAAGCAGATAATAAACACACACCCGCACATTAAAGTTCTAACATCTTTTCCCCTTGTCAAATCAATCTTACAGACAAATTGTTCAAATGCTTCAGCTATAAATTAATTTACTTATTCAAACAAGCTGTACTCTTATATATACTAAAAGATAAGAACACACCTTAAAACATATGCAGAGATGAGAATTACCTGGCCTTCAACCTTTCAAGCACTTTAATTGTCACAAGCTGTGACCCCATACAAGCGTCCAAATTCACAAATACTATCCGGTTCCCCTGTGGCTCTCCCACAATAAAAGTCCGAGACCGCAATCTAAAGTGAACCCCAGAAGTAATCTGTTCAGTATTAGCATATCCCATCATATTAACATCGGCGGCAGGTCCTGTAATATCATAGCTTCCAAGGCCAATCAGATATTCTCCATCAGATAGTACTACTCCACTACTCAGCAGCAACACTACTAGAGAAACCCACAACCAAACACCAACACTAAAAGGGGACAAGGACTCCATCTTTACACTCCACCAACCAGAAACAAGAAAAATACTCAATAGCCACTTCTCATTCCCTGAATCAAGAAACAGGAAACAACCTAGTTAATTATTTTCCATACCAAAATATATTATACTAAAAAAAAAAAAAAGCATGGTTCCCATTTTAATTGAAATGCGTACTCCTGAAAATAGATAAAAATATTAAAAAAATAAAAAGAAGTAAAGTTTGTACCTGTACACGAAACCAAGTGGGAGCATATTGCTACGAACAGAAACAACTTCAAAAACGCGGGTTTCTCCTAATATCTAAACAGGTGTGTTCAAAAAGAGAAACTATGGATGAGTGATAATAAAGAGAAGATGAGGTTATTATGGAGAGCTTAAGTAGTGTCGATAATGGAGTCAATAGGAAGAATGTGAATTTGGTTTGGTTTGCTTCGAAGGGAAGACAATGATGCCTTGACGGTGCTTCTCTTCCACGATGGTTTAATTATTTAATTGGATGGGTGTATGAAAATTCTGTGCTATCCGATTGGAATGCAGTACTTGATTGAATTGGTCATGTCACGTTACGACTTTTCTTTTTTTTTTTTTTGGGACAAAACGAGGCAGCGCCTAATTCCTTAGCATAACATTTGTTGGGTAAGAAATTTCCAAGATGTCATGCCGAAGCAACGACACTAAACCATATGGAGGTGCAGTGAGATCAGGTTTGGACTTTTTTGAGTCTCCGTCGCATCGTCCTCTATGGGAGGACTGACCGTCATTAATCCCGAGATTTTATATATATATATATATATATATCATTTAAAAAAATTATTTTAATATAATTATTATTTCATATTATCAATATAATATTAATTAATTATTTTGTAAATTGACCTCATCATCATCATCTAATATATTTTTCTAATTATATATATATTTTTTGTTAATATTAGTGTAGATTTTAAGTTAAAGACAATTAAAAGTGTATTAATTAATATCAATTAAAATTATTTTTAATTAATTGTTTTTAATCTAAGTACACAGCTATAAAAAAATATATATTATAAAATAGAAGGAGTATAATATTTGTTAATTGTCGCCATCAATAATTATAGTGTAAAAATTTTATAAAATTAATAATAAACTTATGAATTGTATGACTGGGATCTAATAATAAATTTTAAATAAATTAATATTCATTTTTGGTAAGTAATTATATAATTAATTGAATAGTTAAAATTAATATACAAATAACAAATTCAATATATTTTATAATATATTATTATTTTATAAAAATATTATTTAATTAGACTTTTAAATAAATAAAATAATAAATTTAAATATTGTAATTAAGTTAATATAATAAATTATAATAATAATATAATTATTTTGATAAAAAATAAGAAAATATAGCCTCACTTTTTCTTTTGTCAATCATTTTAGAGGCTTAGTTGTTTTTAAATTTTCTTATTACATATGAAATTAAATATTTATTATTATTAGAGGCTTAAATGGACTAATGTGAAGATTTTTTCTATATTATTAAACTTTTTAGATTATTTTATGCAAAAAATGTCTATATCATTGAATTTTTATATTTTATGATTAATTAAAGAAACTAAATGCTAAATTTCTTAATTATTATTTCTTTTATAGCATCTATCTACTATACAAGGCTTAAACTACACTTTAACAATTAAAATATCTTTCACAAGTATCTTTGTTATTTTTTTTTTTTTTCCTTATGATAGCCGGTATTAGAGAAATAGTAGGAAAATATAGTATTCAAGTGCAACATAAATTATAACATAAATTATAAAGTATAAAGTTATTTGCATTTATGAAATTTTAATTTTTCTTAATGATTAACCATGTCATATGTATTATACTATTTTTAGGCTTAATTATGTGTTATTTGTAATTATTGTTTGATTTCTAACTTTATCTTCTTTTCGTTATCTATTTTTTCTAGACAAAACTTCAGAAAAATATAAAGAACACATTATTTAATATGTTTACATTAACACATAATAATTTAACATTTACTTCTCTTCGATCTCCTTTTTGGTACTCAATATTTGTTATTGACTTTGTTGGACTAGGATAATTAATCCTAGGTTTAAAACTCTTTTGATCTTGACAAAGTAGATTGATTATCACTAATGTTTTAAATAAGTGTTGATTTTGTAGAATTGAATCATTCCCTCTAGAAGAAATAAAGAAGTTGATGAATTTCGAAGAAGCATGAAAATCGCGACCGTAATCTCCATATTCGCGACCGCGATTCATGTTAAGACATGTTAAAAATCAGGCAGGCGAAATCGCAGTGTGATTCTCGACCGCAATCCTTGAAGAAAGAAAGGACATTTTATCACAGACGAATTCGCGGTAGGAATCTCGACTGAGTCGCGACCGCGACTTTCAAAGAAATTCAAGAGGGAAGGAAGTCCACAACCACAGCCTGACAAGTGTCTAATAAGACTGTGGGAAGTCAAAAATCGCGAAGGGATCTTGCTAGTAGCGACCGCGATTCGTGTGGAAGAAACTGACCATCTTTGGCAGTTGAATTCGCGGTGACTATCGCGTTCTGAGCAATAAAAATTCGCGACCGCGACTTCTGAAAGTAGGTAAAGGACAACGACTCTATTTTCAGTATGAACAAATAAGGAAATGCCAC
>CATIWR010048061.1:0-12237 GCA_949677035.1 Omphalea diandra | reverse complement strand
TGTTCTTTTTTTTTTTTTGTTTTTTTTTTTTTGTCTTTTGTGTTTTGTTTTTTTTTTGTTTGTTTCTGTCGTCTTGCTCCGGCGGGGCCCCCGCGCCCCCCCCCCCCCCCCCCCCCCCCCCAGTATTAATAGTAGAAGGAGAATTCCAAAAAGAAAACATTTTTGTTTATTTTCTTTTCTGGAGAAGAAGCAAAGAAAAAATGAGAATTATTGGCCATCCATCAAGCTTGAAGGGAATTAGAGGCTTTAAGGTTTTTATTATGAAATCTTTTCTATTTTATTTTCTCTTTATGTTGATATTGACTATTAATTCCATTATGAACTAAATTAGTTAGACACTAGGGCATGGTGAACCCTAAGATGAGCTTTGAATTGTGATTTTCTTTAGACAATACAAACTTTTCACTATTTTATGGAATTCAATTGTATTTGCTCTTTATCTCCTTGAATTGATATGTCTGGAATATTAATTCTTGCTTTACAATTCTTTAAACTTAGATTGAAAAATCAAGTTATTAAATAGATTTAGCATAATTGAAAGGAGTTACATATAACCCTAGATATACGATAATATAAATCCTTCGAATTAGGGTCAAACCTAATAGTGAAATTTAAGGGAACTATAATGCGATTTTAGAGGTTTTAATTAGAAAGAGATTACAATAAATCAACCTAGAATTAAATGTTAATTATCTTGAGAAGGATTTTAACATACTAAAGGTATTTCCATGGTTTCATAAACATTGAATTAGATTGTATTGTTGAAAAATTAATTTCTTAACAAGTCTTAGGGGGATCAATACTTGAGTTCCGTTTGTCATTTTGATCACATTTTTTCCACTTTATAGAATTAATTTATTTTAGTTTTTAATATTCACTTAAATTTACCAGTTATATAATAGAGAAAAAGCTAACGCTAGTACTTTTAGTCCTTGAAGGATTGACACTTGATACTCCTATGATGTACTATACTCGATAGGTGCACTTTCCTATTTGATCTATAAGTGTTGGCCTCAGACCTTATCATGTTTTTGGCACTATTGCTTGGGACTAAAATATTAGGAACACTTTATATCTATTAATTTAGCCAATTTGTCCTTTTCATTTTACCCTTCTTGTTTTAGTCTAAATTTTTTTTAAAATTTTGTTGTGATCTCTACTTTTTTTAAAATGGTGTATGACTCGAACGAACACAATTGAGCTAGAACTTGAAGACCCTGAAATAAAGAGAACTTTCCATCAAAATTTAAGGCAAAAACTTCAAGAGAAGGTTGAGCATAATCAAGAGATAGTAATCATGGCAAATCAATAGATGACTATCTTTGACTATATCAAACCTACTATGATAGATGCTGGAACAAGCATAGTGAGACTTACCGTTGCAGCCAATAATTTTGAGATGAACCCGAACATCATTCAAATGGTGCAGCAGTCGGTACATTTTGATGGTTTGCTAAAGGAGGATCCAAATGCCTATCTTGCTGATTTCTTGGAGATATGCGACACTTTCAAGATGGAGCTATGGATAATGCCATTTATTTAAGGTTATTCCCATTTTCAATAAAGGGAAAAGCCAAATGGTGGTTGAACTCACTTCTTAAAGGTTTTATTATTACATGGAACCAGATGATAAAGAAGTTTTTGTTGAAGTATTTTCCACCTATGAAGTCGAAAAAATTAAGGAATATCTCATCGTCTACTCAATCTGATTTTGAGTCACTTTATAAGATGTGTGAATGGTTCAAGGATTTGTTGAAGAAGTGTCCACAACATGGGTTGGATACTTGGGTTCAAATTTTGAAATTCTATTGTGGATTGAATCAAATGACTCGTCAAATGATAGATGCAGTGGCAGGAGGTTCTTTCAACAATAAGACATTAGATGAAGCTCAATTATGCTAATAAACCTGCTGGTATGTCTAGTTTTGATTCAGTCATTACTTTGGCAAGTCAAGTTGAAGCTTTGAATGGGAAGATTGATGGATTGGTTTTAGCACCACAAATGGGTCAAATATTGCAATGTGACTTGTGTGGAATGGGATATAAATGCCAAGATTGTCCTAGTTTGCTTGGAATGCAACAAGAGCAAGTGGATTATATGGGGAATGTTCCAAGATCACAAAATAACCCCTATAGTAACACCTATAATCAAGGATGGAGAAACCACCCAAATATCTCGTGGGAGAACCAAGGACAACAAAAGAATAATCATCCACCAGGGTACCAATAACAACAACAACCACCACATGAGAAGAAATCAAATTTGGAAGAGCTAATGACCAAATTCATCCAAGCTTCCCATGCTCAACTCCAAGCTTAAGATACCGCTTTCAAAATCATGAAATAATGTTGAGAAATTAAGGAGCTTCCATCCATAATTTAAAGAATCAAATTGGACAGATTACTAAAATGATTTCAGAAAGGTCACAAGGGAATTTGCCTAGTAATATAGAGATAAATCCTAAGAAAGATCACTTAGATGAGCATTATCGTAAGATTCTTAAAATCTTTAAGAAGCTCCACATTAACTTACCATTTGTTGAAGCTGTTTCATAGATGCCTAAGTATGCAAAATTTTTGAAGGAACTCATAGCCAATAAGAAGAGACTTGAGGAGTTACCTACGGTGATCCTTAGTGAGGAGTTGTTAGACTAGGATGGTTAATCCTAAGTCTTAGACCTTTTTTGACCTTGATAAATGAGATTAATCAATCCTAATGTTTCAATTAAGTGTTGTTTTGTAGATTTAAAATAGATTTTGAAATGGAAGTTGGATGAAGTTCATAATATTTAAGAAGGCAAAGTTCATCCAAATTCGCGGTCAGTGATCTGTAATTCGCGACCATGACCTAGTTCAAAGACAGAGTGAAACTTGGCTAGAGGGATTCGTAGGCTATGTCATGCCTCAGTTGCAACACATCCAAAGATGGGAGTGTCAAATTCACATACGAATTCGTGGTATGTGTCACACTTCTGTTGCGACCGCGACTTTCAAAGTGATTAAAGAGGGAACCAAGTCACAATCATAGCATGCCAAGTGTCCCAGGTATCTGTAGGAGAATGAAATTTGCAAGAACAACATTATGGGTAGTGACCGCGATTCAAAAAGAATAAGATTGTCTTTCAAATAGAATAATTCGAATCCTGAGTTGCACCTTGCACAAGGAATAATCATGACATCAACTTTTATGGGCAGTTAGAGTGCAACGACTATATTTTCCTGATGGACTAATAGGGAGCTACCATGTGGACTAGCCATTAGAGACAAACAGGGTTTTTCACTGTAATTTTTGACTCCCATATAGAAATTTGGATTTTACGACTACGAATGACCAGTAGTGACCGCTACTCTCGCTTATCATGCAATTAATGCAGAATCTGCCTAGCATGATTTAGAGATTCAATGAGCTTCTTAGTGCAACGTCTCTTTGGTGGGTATAAGCTATAAATACTCTACCAAATAGATGTAAATGCAAGAGAATTCATTAACTTATAACAAAACTCTTGCACTTTTGCTGCTAATTCTGTCCATTCTTTAAGTGATGTTTTGGTATGAGCATAAACACCAATTGTAATAGGTTTTAGTGTGAGCCTGTGAAAACACTTAAGAGAGATTTTGGTGTTAGCCTTAGAAAACACTTGTGAGAAAGGTTGCTGTGTGAGCTTTGAAAATACAAAGTGTAAAAGTTAGGTGTGAGCTTGGAAATGTCATTTGAAGTTAGTGAAAAACCCAATTGCAGAGTATTGGGGTGTGGACGTAGGGTTGATTATACCCAAACCACTATAAATCTTATGTGTCTCATCTACATTCTATTTATCCTCATTTTAAGTTTTTTTTTAACATCAATTCAACCCCCCTTCTTGGTGCCTAGGGCCAACAAGTGGTATCAGAGCCAAGTCTCACATACAAGTCTTAATTGGGTGAGCAAAGTTCATGGCATAAAAGGGAATCCACTCACACCTCAAGCCCTACATTGATGGATCCGACTATACTTATTGGAAGTATAAGATGAAAATTTACCTTTATATAGATGTGGTGAACCTTTGGGATGTAGTTGTCAAAGAATGGAAGCCACCCACTAAAGTAGTGGATGGAATTGAAGAACTTATTCCAAGTGAAGATTGGGTTGAAGCTCATAAAAGGTCAAATGGCAAAAACAAGAGAGCAATGGCTATTCTTCTAAGCTCTCTCTATAGGGAAGAGATTGAAAGAGTGCAACATTGCTAAACAACTCATGCCATTTGGAAGACTCTTGAAAACTACCATGAGGGCACAACACTGGTTAAATCAAGTCGATTGGAGATATACATGACAAAATGGGAGCTCTTCATGATGAAAGACCATGAAAGCATCACCAAAATGACAAATAGACTCCTATCCATTGTCACTAACATGAAGAAATTTGGAAGGACTCTCACCAACTATGAGGTAAACACAAAAATCCTTAAAACTCTTTCATTATATAAGTTTGGTGCAAGAGTGTGCAACATCCAAGAGTCTAATCCAGAGATTGGGTCAACGAATGTGTTGATAGGCAAACTTTTAACTCATGAGTTGGCCTTACAAAAGGATGAGCAAGTGAACAAATTAAGGGGCCAAGGAGATAAACCAGAAAAAGAAAAAACTTTGGCACTCAAATCCTCAATAAAGGAGAAAGAGGTAGAAACTACCTCTAGTGATGAAGAAAGTGACAAAGAAGAAGTGGAGCTAGTAATGCTCTAAAAAAGGACAAAGGAGTTGATTAGAAGAAGAAAAGAAAGAAGAAGTTTCAAAAAGACAACTCCTAATCTAGAAGAGAGATCCAATGAAGTCACTTGCTATGAGTGTGGCAAGCGAGGCCACATCAAATACAATTGTCCCAAAATAAAGAAGAAGAAGAAATGGGTCAAGGCAAAGAAAAAGAGCTTTTCAACCACTTGGGATGATAGCTCAAGTGAAGATGAAGAAGAAGGAGAAGTTGCCAGCATTTGCTTTATGGCACAAGAAGATTCTCCAAGTAAAGTAAGTACTTCTTCCTATTCTCATTCATATTCAAATGATTTTGATGAGATAGATGAAGAGCTTATAGAGGCTCTTACTATGAGATGTGACAAATATAAGTCACAAATGATGTCTTACAAGAAAAATGTTAAAAATTAGAGGATGATTATAAATCCCTCAATTATCTTGTAAGCGAATTGAGAGCATCAAATGATGAGCTCAAAAAATCTATGGAAAATCTTTCTACATTATCTTCTTGATTGGGTTCATTAAGAAAAAAGAATGACTCTCTAAAAGGAGAAGTCATTGAGCTTAGAAGCTCAATCTCTAAGTTCCACAAAGGAAAAGAAGCCTTGGACACATTGATTGTGTCTCAAAGACCATCATTAATTAGACATGGTCTAGGCTTGAATGGAGCCTCCTCATCATCACAAACTACATTTGTTAGATCATTAGAACCTTAAACCTCAAGTGTTGAGGTAATTGGGAAGAAAAGTGCTCCTAGCACTAAGCCTCCTAAGCCTAAGGGCAAAAAGAAGGCTCCTCCAAGCTCAAGAGCCAAGACTCAAAGAGCTAACCATGCCTACATGTACAACAAAAAGCATGCTTACTCTCATAAACAATTGTCTACTACTTCTCATCATACATGCACATGTGAGCATTCGCATAATCAAGGTATGAGAAGGCCTGCTACTTATACTAAATTTATGCATAGGAGAAAGACTGACAAGTCTAAACTCTAATGCCATTATTGCATGAAATTTGGGCATGTTAACATTCATTGTTTTATTAGGAAGGCTCACCTCAAATTAGAAGATCCTTCAACTCCTAACCTCCAAGGACCCAAGTATGCTTAGGTACCTAAGAAAAGGTGACTCACTTTTATTATGTAGGGGAGTGTGGTAGCCACCAAATCAAACAATTGGCATGTGGATAGTGGATGTTTCAAGCATATGATTAAAAATAGAAAGCAATTCACGACATTGAAGGAAAAAGAAGGTGGAGATGTCACATTTGGTAACAATGCCAAGGGTAAGGTAATTGGTATTGGAACCATTGGTAAGAATGGTTGTTCATTAATTGATAATGTCTTATTAGTTAGTGGCTTATAATGTAATTTATTATGTGTAAGTCAATTGTGTAACAAAGGTAATAAAGTCACCTTTGATCCTAGGGAATGCTGAGTCACCACTTTAGTGGATGATGAGGTTATTTTAAATGGTGAAAGGAAAGGCAACACCTACTCAATTGACTTAGACAATTTGGCTAGCCAATCTTTTAAGTATCTTATGTCTTTGAGCAATGAAGCTTGGTTATGGCATAGAAGGCTTAGACATGCAAGCATGGATCTTCTTCAAAGCCTATCTAAAGGAAAGTTAGTGGAAGGCCTTCCTAAGCTAAATTTCATAAAAGACAAGACATGTGGTGCTTGCCAAATGGGGAAGCAACATCAAGCCTCCCACAAAGCAAAAAACGTTGTAAGTTCTTCTAGACCTCTTCAACTAGTTCATATGGACTTGATAGGTGAAAAACATTTTGCACTAGTCCTAGTTGATTGCTACTCTAGGTTTACTTGGGTATCCTTTCTAGCTCATAAGAATGATATTTTTGATGCTTTCAAGAGTTTTGCAAAAAGAGTTTAAAATGAAAAAGGTTACTTCATTTCTTCTATTACAAGTGACCATAGAAAAGAATTTCAAAATGAGTATTTGGAACTTATTATTCAGAGAATGGAGTTTTTCATATTTTTTCAACTCCTAGAACACAACAAAATAGTATTGTAGAGAGAAAAAATAAAACACTAGTAGAAATGGCTATAACCATGCTCAATGAGTATTCTTTACTGAATTACTTTTGGGCCGAAGCCATTAATACTTTGTATTATATTGCAAATAGAGTTTTTAAAAGACCCATTCTCAATAAAACTTCTTATGAGCTATGGAATGGTAGAAAACTCAGGATATCATACCTAAGAGTATTTGCATGTAAGTGCTATATTTTAAATACTAAGGATAATCTTAGGAAATTTGACTCCAAGACCAATGAATGAATATTCTTAGGTTATTCCACCTTTGGCAAGGCATATAGAGTCTTTAACAAAGGTTCAATGGTAGTTGAAGAGTCTATGAATGTTGTCTTTAATGAATCTAGTAAACTTGATCTTGGGAAAGTTATTTTTATTGATGACCTTGTAGGTGATTTTGAAAAGCTGGAATTGGATGACACTACAAGAAGAGAAGATAAAAATAAGAAAGGAGGTGAATCATCAAAAGAAGATGAGGAGCCACAACATTAACAAAGAGATGACCCAAGCCAAGATCTACCCAAAGATTGAAGGTTTTCTAAATATCACCCCAAGGACTTGATCATTGGTAATACCTCCAAGGGTGTAAGTACTAGATCACAACTTCATCCTTTAGATAATAATGTTGCCTTTGTTTCTCAATTTGAGCCAAAATCAATTGATGAAGCTCTTGATGATGAGAGTTGGGTGCTTATTATGCAAGAGGAACTCAACCAATTTAAGAGAAACAAGATATGGGAACTTATCCCTAGGCCCAAGGAACATTCCATTATAGGTTGTAAATGGGTGTTTAGGAACAAGTTAGATGAGCAAGGTCTTATCACAAGAAATAATGCTAAATTGGTTGCTAAGGGATACAACAAAAAAGAAGGCATAGATTTTGATGAGACATTTGCCCCCGTTATAAGATTAGAGGCCATTAGGATACTTTTAGCTTTTGCATGCCACATGAATTTTAAGCTTTTTCAAATGGATGTGAGAAGTTCATTTTTGAATGGAATCATTGAGGAGGAAGTTTATGTTGAACAACCTCCTGGTTTTGAGCCACATTGTTTTCCAAATCATGTTTTTAAATTGAACAAAGCCTTATATGGATTGAAACAAGCTCCAAAAGCTTGGTATGAAAGACTTAGTTCATTTCTCTTGAAAAATGATTTTGAAAAAGGAAAGGTGAACACCACACTATTTGTTAAAAAGTAAAAGCATGATATACTAATTGTACAAATCTATATTGATGATATCATTTTTGGTGCCACTAATGAATCTCTTTATAAGGATTTTGCTAAGTGTGTGACTAGGGAATTCAAAATGAGCATGATGGGAAAGTTCAAGTTCTTTCTTGGTCTATATATCAAACAAACCAAAGAAGGGATCTTCATCAACCAAGCCAAATACACAAATGAGATACTCAAGAAGTTCGGCATGGATGACTACAAAGTATCCAAAACCCCCATGAGTGGTACCATCAAGTTAGATAAAGATGAATCGGGTAAGACGATAGATGAAAAAAGATATTGAGGTATGATTGGATCTCTACTTTATCTTACTGCTTCTAGGCTAGATATCATGTTTAGTGTATATATGTGTGCTAGGTTCTAATCCTCTCCTAGAGAGTCTCATTTAAATGTTATTAAGAGAAATTTTATGTATTTGCATGGTACAATTCACATAGGGTTATTATATCCTAGGGATTCATCCTGTCTGATAGGATATTCGGATGCAGATTATGCGAGTAGTTTATTATATAGAAAAAGCACTTTTAGGACTTTCCAATTTATGGGAGAATGCCTAGTTTCTTAGTTTAGTAAAAAACAAGTGTCGATTGCCTTATCCACTTGAGAAGCTGAATATGTTGCATCGGGTTATTGTTGCACTCAAGTTCTTTGGATGAAACAACAATTGAAGGATTTTGGCAAAGTGATTGATCATATTCCTATTAAATGTGATAACACTAGTGCTATTAATCTTTCTAAGAATCCCATCCAACACCCTAGGAGCAAATATATATATATTAGACATCATTTCCTTAGAGATCATGTGCAAAAGGGTGATGTTGTTTTAGAATTTATTGACACAAATCATCAACTTACAGATATTTTCACTAAACCTCTCAATGAAAAAATATTGAACTTCATTAAGAGAGAATTAGGAATGTTTGATGGAACCTCCCTAAAGTGAAAATTTGATCTTATATGTATGATTGCTATGTGTGTTAATTGTTGTTTGCTAATTGTATGTCTTGTGTTTTCTTTGTGACATATTTTTAGTGGATCATAATTTTGATTCTTTCAAAACTTAATTTTTCATTCTTATACTTGATGACTCATAATTCTCAATTGTTATCTTATTTTACGGCCACTAATTATAAGTCCTAGCCACCCGACTATCAAACATCAAATCGCAGTCACAAGAATAATGCTCTATCACGAATTTGGGTCAAGAATTCAAATTTTTTATCATTGAAATTTATCGATTACTTATATTTTCCAAAATTTTCGATCGCGACTCATGAATTCGCATACACGAATTAGGGTAACCGCCTAGACATTTAAGTGATTTGATGGCCAACCATTTCTTTCTCTTCATCAATGCAATTCTAACCATTTCTAGTCGTTTACAGAGACTTCAAATGGCTATAAAAACCCCCTTCAACAGTAACATCCACACTTCTCTTCCAACATCAATTTCTCTCTCTCAAAACTCTTTAAAATCACAAAATCTCTTTATCCTTTGCAATGGCTCCTAAAAAGATTTCAAGGGCAGACAAAGGCAAGACTGTGGCTCAGCCATCTACACCCCCTGCACTCTACCTCATGAAAGGCATTTCCAAGAAGGAAAAAGAGAGGTTCAAAGTAAATTCGTCAAAGATCATCCTTCCCAATAAGATACCTTCTACCTTTCTATTCGAGACCTTGGGCATCAACACAGAGATTCGTGCTTTCCTCTCCAACTTGGGTTGGAACAAGTTCATCTTTTGGGATGAACTCGATTATGAAGAAATTGTAAGGGAAGTCATGTGCACGGTTCAACTAAGTTGTAAAGTTGATTCTCGAGCGGGCAATACAGTTTAGTATTTCGTGCTTTTTGCAATCCTTTTTATTTTACTTTCAACCAACTTTCTTCTCTCTTCTATCTTCAAGTCGGAGAAAACATTCCTTTCATAATCTTCGCACTTGATGTCATTTACTCTAAATTTTGGTAAAAAATTTCCATTAAAACCAAATACGACTCGAGATCCTCCCTAGCCAAACACATTAAAAACCTACCTCTTTGAATACTCCATCGTATCATCACCTTTTTGGTAAATAGTAGAGGTAATGGTAACGAGAAAGTATCACAAAAAGACTTGGCATTTCTTTTCTGCCTTGTAAAAAATAAGCCTATTCAAACCGGATGATATCTTATCGATCAATTGATCTGCATGCGTACCAAACACAAATGCCAATTCCTTTTACCTTCTCACATTACAACCATTTATCGCTTTGTAGGAGCACTTGATGGGGAAAATGAGAAATTCCTCACTAAGAAACTTCTTCCTTCATAAAACTTCCTAGATCTTACTTATCTCACCAACGCCAAAGCTATTCACCTAGACACCTATGCCTAAACCTTGGGTGCCATTAGAGCTAAGAAAATGGAGACTTCACAAGCTTCTGAGTGGAAGAGACTAGTTATTGAAGAAGGAACTCTATCCATCCCTCCTCTGCCTAAGCCTAAGGTAAAACTCTCCCTTACAACCATCAACAACAAACTTGATAAGTTGATGAAGATGATGAAAAAGAGATTTATATTCCTCTCTCATCTTTATAGTGATATGATCGATTTGTAAGAGAAGTTGGGAGTCCCTTCTTGCCATCTTCCAGACTTCACAGAGTTTGATGATACTCAAGAAGAAGAAGGTAATGATGAAGTTGATGATGGAGATGAGGCTAAAGGTGACGATCAAGGTGAAGCTGAAGACTTTTCTGGAGATGATGATGATTCTCTTACTTTCTAGTTTAGGATATCTTTTGTATTTTTTTCTTTTTGCGAAAAAATGTGATCCCACACAACTTGTTTCTAAGTTTATATATATAAAAGTTGTTTCTTTTTTGAAATTCTGTGTCATGTGCTTGCTTTACTTCATTTGTTTATGCATTTGCTCCTTATGTTTACTTAACTACTTATGTATGTATTTTTTTCCCTTATGAACCCTCTTTTTGATCTTGCCAAAGAGGGAGATATAGACATAATCTAAATAGAAAAAATCTAAGTCTAAGGGGGGAGAGAAAATAACTTGCAAATAATAGCATAAGTTAAGGGGGAGCATCATACTATCATACTTAGGATTATTAGAAATTTCACTTTGAATGATTGAGTGCCATACTTAGGAAATTTCACCTTAAGCATTCATTGAATCATATGACACTCCAGCTTCACATTTCTGCATTATTTTTCCTCAGGATCAATCCAAGTTATCAAAATCAAAAAGAGGGAGATTATTGGACTAGGATGGTTAATTCTAAGTCTTGGATAGTTAATTCTAAGTCTTGCACCTCTTTAGATCTTGACAATGGAGATTGATCAATCCTAATGTTTCAATTAAGTGTTATTTTGCAAATTTAAGATAGATTTTCAAGTGGAAGTTGGATGGAGTTCATAATCTTCAAGAAGGCAAAGTTCATCCAAATTCGCGGTCAGTGGTATGTAATTCACGACTGTGACCTAGTTCAAACTTGGCCAGAGGGATTCGTGTGCATCATTGCTATCGTGTCTCATCTAAAAATGGGAGTGTCAAAGTCACAGATGAATTCACGGTCTGTGTCACATGTCAGTCACGATCGTGACTTTTAAAGTGATTAAAGAGGGAACCAAGTCCACAATCATAACATGCCATATGTCCCAAAGTATCAGTTGGAGAATAAAATTAGCAAGAGCAACATTGTGGGTAACGACCACTATTCAAGCAAAAAGAAGATTATCTTTCAAAAAGAAGAATTCATGTCCTGAGTCATGCCCTGTATAAGGAATAATTACGATCGCGACTTTTATGGGCAGTTAGAGTTTAACGACTATATGTTCTTAATGGACCAATAAGGAGCTGCCACGTGGACTAGCCATTAGACATAAACAGTGTTTTTCATCACAATTTTTAGCTCTCATATGGAAATATGGATTTCGGCATCGTAAATGACTAGTAGCGACCACGACTCTCACCTATCATGTAATTAATGCAGAATCTGCCTAGCATGATTTAGATATTTAATGAGCTTCTTATTGTACCATCTCTTTGATGGGCATGGACTATAAATACTCCACCAAACATATGTAAATGCAAGAGAATTCATTAACTTGTAACAAAACTCTTACACTTTTGCTACTCATTCTTTCTATTCTTTAAGTGATTATTTTGGTGTGAGCATAAACAACAATTGTAATAAGTTTTAGAGTGAGCCTGTAAAAACATTAGATTA
>CATIWR010048058.1:0-24168 GCA_949677035.1 Omphalea diandra | reverse complement strand
CATTTAAGAATGTCGTCTTGACATCCATTTGATGTAATTCTAAATCAAAATGAGCAACCAAGGCCATAATTATTCTAAAGGAATCTTTAGAAGAAACAGGAGAAAAAATCTCATTATAGTCAACACCTTCACGTTGTGTAAACCCCTTAGCAACCAATTTGACTTTAAATTTCTCAACATTTCCTTTAGAATCCTTCTTGGTTTTGAATACCCATTTGCAACCTATGGGTTTATTATTAGAAGGAAGTTCCACTTGTTTTCAAACTCTGTTATGACTCATTAATGTCATCCCATCTTTCATAACAATGATTTTAGAAATCAGAATAAACACTATTAACAGCCTCATCATAAGATATATGATTAATATCATGATCTATATTATCATCACATTCATTAAGATAAACCTCATAATTATTTGGAATTGCTGACCTTTCAGCAACACCATATTATTCAGGACTACCAGACATGGTATATTGGGCAACTATTCCACATTATTGCAAATATTTGGCAAACTCTCCCATATGTTGTCTACTCTTATTATATTTGCCATAATATTCACCCTTTCGATCAGACCTCAGAATTTTAATGACTTTTCGTAATTGTTTCTCATCCTCAATTTTGAAAATTTTGAATATCTCAATGACATCTGATTTCTCCTCTATCAAGTACAAATAGTCATAACGAGAAAAATCATCAATAAAAGTGATAAAATATTTATTGTCACAAACAACAGGTGAATAAGGTCCACTGATATCAGTATGAATGATCTCTAAAAGATTTGAACTTCTATTAGCACCTTTATTTTATTCTTAGTCAATTTACCCCTTATACAATCCACACAAACATCTAGATCCTCAAAATCAAGAGAAGGAAGAATATCATCTTTTACTAGTCTTCCAATTCTTTCTCTAGATATGTAACCCAAACTTTTGTGCCATAATGAAAAAGATTTAATTAAGGATTGTTTGGCCACAACATTAGCTTCACAAGAAGGACCGCAATCACTAGCATCATCCAAACACACTTTATATAAATTATCGAACATAACACATTCACCGATCAATTTGGAATCCAAAAAAAACATATTGGCTCTTCCACTACCAATAGCAAAATGACATCCAATTTTATCCAAAACAGAAATAGAAAACAAGTTTCTTCTCAAAGATGAAACATAAAAGTTGTTCTCCAAAATTAGACAAAATTCAGACTCCAATATTAAGCTGATATACAATCTCATCTTAATATTGAAACATAAATCAAGTTTCAGACTCCTAAGTTTGATTTGAAGGTGAATAAGATTTAGAATGCAATACTTTACACTCCCACTATAGTTGTATTTCATACTGGTTCATTGATTTATAAGGGTTCCAGCCTCAATTTTATCAGATACAAAGTATCTATTTTCAATAGTAGTAATAAAATTTTGACTGTAATATCAGTAGACAAACTACTCCTAAAATATTCAGAAATAGTTTGTTTCATAGCCATAAGACTAATATGATTAGATCTCTCCCACTTTACATGTAATTCATCTTTCTTCAATATTACTCTTACAGGTGAGTTTAGCATGCTCATCATCATAAAGAGCATATTCTATCTCACTCAGTCCCAAAATAAACTGAGTTTAGCATGCTCATCATCATAAAGAGCATATTCTATCTCACTCAGTCCCAAAATAAACTGAATGCCCTATTTCCACCTTTTAAAGTTTGTGCTAGTTAAAAGTTCAACAGTTGCAATATTATTATTGAAACTAAAGGAGACTGACTACACAAAACAAAAACATGTATTAGAATTAGGCTATATACATAAACAAATTTATAATTTACTCAATCTAGAAAATTCTGGCATCACTACATATTCTCCTTTGGGCAGAACATGCACATGCAATAAAATTTCTAGTTATGAAGCTCACAATCAAGTTCACACCAGTTTTGAGAAATCTATCCCATTTGGGCAGACAAACTATCTAGACTAATGCAACTCTAAGCACAAATAGCTTCATCTCAACAAACCCTTCCAAAATCAATGCATCTAATAACCCTATTTAGGCATACTATTATATACATTAATCTGGAATTTTCATTCGAACAAGCACTCCCAAAATTAATACTTTTAATAACCTCCTTTGGGCAGGTCATTATATACATTAATTTAAAATTTTCTCTTTATCTCAACAAGCCCTTCCAAAATAAATGTATCTGATAACTCCTTTGGGCAGACTATTAAATACATTAATTTTGGAATTATCTCTTCGCAAAAATTAAAAACAACTCTACGAATTTTAATAGATGTCCCACTTTGGTGGTAACACCCACATCAACCCATAAAAATTATTTTTAATTAGAGATTTATAATAACCCAATTAAAATACATACTGAACACAAATATATATTCCATAAATACACAAGGTACCAAATAATAATATACCTTAATTTTTAAGCACATAATTATATTCAAATATATGTGCAAAATAAAAAATAATTATTTATTTAATTAATTTTATTACAAAATTAATATCACTAAATAATAAATTGACAATTAATTGTATACAAACCATCTATATATATATATATAATTATTGAAATAGAATTAAAATATATAATGAGGTGCATGCATATTAGACTCCTTGTAGAAATATTAATCCGGATAAACACTAACAGCTAATCGGCTTAGCGTAGTTGGATAAGGCCACGCGCATGAGGGATGCGGTCGTGGGTTCGAAACCCACGACGCGCATCCCTCTCCCCCTTTTCTCTGTGAATGTTTTTTTTTTTGGTTACGTTTTGCTTCACAGTTTCTTTTCTCCGATCTTGAATCGGACAGGGATCGGCCAGAACACAAATCAACAAATCAATATCATCAATTGTTAAACAATCAGGGAACAAACAATCCGGCCACAAAAAAAAAAAAGAAAACCGAGAAAAGACTTTTCTTTTCCCATCGAGGAAGAAGTCGCCTGAGCGAAAATCCGAGGACAACAAAAACAACACAGTGATGGTCAAGTCTCGCACCTGGATGGCCGATCCAATCTTGATCTTGTGTGTCGATGATGAACAAAAGAAAGAAAAAAAAAAAAAGTGATGGCCTTGCAAATAGAAGAAGACGAGGGCCGGGTCTTCGGAAGGAAGAGAAAACGAAACTATCTAACAAAAAAAAGTTTACCTTCGTGAGTATCGAACCCGCAACCTCATAGGGATTTGATGCTATCACCAACCGTCCGTGCTGAGTGGATTATTTGCTTGGATAAGTGCAAACAAATACATAACCAATTCCATACAATAATAACCTTGCTAGGAAAAATTTTTCCGCTGACGCGGATCGACCTGGTGACCTCATGTAAATTAATAGCCTCTCAACCATCCGAATTAACGGAGAAAACTGTGATAGTGGAGGCAAATTCAATATATATCAAGGATCAATCGACTATGGTGACTTATTAGGGTTCTAAATTATGTATTACAACCATTCTTTGATACCACATGTCAAATATTTTAATTTCAGGATCTTGTACATAATTATAGAACACCAAATTTAATAACTGAACGGAAACAAATTGCGTACCGTCCGTAGCAACTAGGGTTTTCTGTTATGAAGGCAAAAGAGGGGACCTAACCTATTTATAATAATTTTAACAGGCCCACCCATCACAGGTCCATGTTAAAATAGATTTACACTAACCGTCTTCCATATCAGCCTACAAAAGATGTCACAAGCCCATAACTTTATTGATCACATTTTAATTGGACTTACCCCAAAACAATAAACTATATTATTCAGTCCGTTTTATAAATATTTAAAACTAACCCATAATTAATATTAGCTCACATAAAAAAAAATTTCCAACACAAAAGCGCCAAATAGACCGAGATGTCTCTCTCCATATATGAAATACACACGGCTCATCTTCGTCCTTATCCTTACACACAGGTTCACCAAACAAACGAAAAAGCAAATCTCATAATATCCAATTTTTTTTCTTTTGCTCTCCATTAGCCACAACAAAAAAATGAGATTTGCATATTCAACTGACTTGCATTTGCAGTGGTACTAAAGTCACTGGTTGCCGCAATGATTACTATTTAAGAAATTTTAGGATTTTGTTATATCTGAAATGAGTCATGATCACACCATTGGTATTGATTTACTAAAGATTGAGACTAACATGATTGTTAAAACTTCGCTCTTATACTCGGACGTCATATGCTCTTTGACATTGCAAGAGAGAGACTGAGCTGAAAATAGGTCTTTAATATCTTTAGGCAGTTTCGGAAATGGCTTCTCCATCTACAATCAAAGCAACTAAGAAAAAATCATTACTGTAAAGAGCCAAATAAATGAAAGTTCACTATTGACTTATACCTAGAGTTGCGCATTCTTTCGAGAAAATAATGGATGTCATCCACATGCCTAAATGATGAGCCATTTGGTTAGAATCAATTCCCAAACTATAATTTTCTTTTTTTTTTTTAATCTCCTTAAGCAAATAATTGACATTGGAATTCGTATCCAATGAAAGCTTAGGCCATGAGGAGTTTGATGATGCCGTCCATTGCTCATGTTGCTATTGAAATGATTAAAAATAGTTAAATTTTAACTCAGGTCTTTCTTTAAATCTTTTTTTTTTTTTTTTTATCAACGACTTAAACTTATGTATATTTTTAATCGCATAGTGTTTTGATATTCATATATTTCTTCTTTTTCTTTAATTAGATTAGTTGTTATTATGTTGTGCGTTTTTTATGTTTTTGAAAAGTAGAATAAGAGTGAGAAAAATTATGACGTTGCACTTTTACATATATATGACAAGGAGTAAGTTGTCTCTTTATGTGGCACACTTTTAAATTATAAAAATTATAAATGACAAAAACTCCAATACTAAAAAAATATATATTTATAAAAATTATAATGACACTTAATTATAGTTTAATTATGAGTTGAGAAATGGTAGGGCAATTTAAGTTTGTGTTTAGGTTCAAAATCTTAAGATCCTTATATATATATATATATATAAGGATTCTCTGTTCAGAAAACAGGTTATTAACTCTCATAGTCATTGAAATATACTCTATTAATTTTATGCAATGAAATTATTAAATTTTGATTTTATTCTCTTGTGATTTATTGGCCATTTTTTCAGTTTCTCTATTTGTTTTGGATTATCTCTTATAACTCATAAAAATAGAAATTCAAATCTTCTTCATGAATAAAAATTCAAAATAATTCAACAATAGAATAAAATCATAAGAACAATAGATTAATAAATTATAATAGCATAAAAATTAAAATTTAGTGATTTGAATGAATAAAATCAATTTTTAATGACTATAACAAAATTTTGACATTTCTATTGAGAAAAATTATCTTCCAGAAAACAATCAAGTATAATAAAAAAATGACTGAAAATAAGTAAATTATGAATGATTTTAATTAATAGGAAGAAAATTACGTGACCAATGAACCTGAAGGTGAAGATTGTTACAGTAGAATCTGCAGCTCCTCAAGATTTTGAGCAGGTTTCCATCTCTAAGCCATGATTCGTAAGAAAACGCTGATAGCACAGATCGATTGGACATTTGTTTCGGGTTTCATTTCTAGTAAGATAATGGGCTCAAGGCCCAACCAATATTTAGGTTGGGTTGGGTTGAACTGAAGTTTGACACAGGTTTCCATTTCTAACCGTGATTACAAATCCTGGGTTAGGGTTATCGGAATTGGTGTGTTATATAAAAGCGCTTGGTGGATGATTTTCGTATAAACGAGTTACAGCCTCTTTTTTCTTCTCCTTCTCCTTCTCCTTCTCCTTCCTCTTCCATAGGAGCAGGAGGCAATCAGCCATATCGTTCCCACCACACGAGGACGTAAGGTTCACTACTTCCCAATATTATAATAAGATTTGTTCTAAATAATTTATTTTATCCGTGTTTGTATCATTTTTTATAGGTTATCGAGTATTTTAATTATAATAGTATCCATCACGCATTTTCTGGTTCTTTGTCTGTCCCTTTATTACTTTTGTTTTTTATTTTTTCTCTAAATAACTTTAAAATTGTATGAATTATTCTGTATTGCTGATGCAAGTGCTATAAAATCTATTGCTTTTGACTGTGTTTTGCTCCAGCTATCGGATGTTATCTTGCTTGCTGAGTGATCTGTGGTTCGAAGACTATGATTTAGCGAGTGAGATTCACGTTTAGATTGAAAGATTCAGGATTCATGCATGTGTTTGGTGTTTGAAATTCTTGACCAAACTGCTACTCTCTCAAATTTCTATAAAAATCGCAGCTCTCATTTTGAACACTATGGTTGCTCATATCTGTACTGAAATTAATCCTCGGATGACTTTCTACTTTGCTTCCCCTTTCCTAGATTGCACTTTCTTTATCAATTCCTATTCTAATCATTTAAAATATGATCCTTTGCAATGAATTTTTTATTAATCATTTTGGACTCCAATTTTATGCAATTGATTACTGTGTAATTATCAAAGTTTGATGATATAATATTAATTTATAATAGTTGGATTTTTTTTAACATAATAGATTACTTTTCTGTCATTGATTTGGTTCATAAAGTGAATGAATCTCTTATTCTGTGTCTGAATTTCAAATGCATACAAATAGATTTACTTTCAAATATGCATCAAATAATTTTTTTCAAATGTAATATGATTACTTTCTTGTTCAGACAATTTTACTCAAATCCCGCATTTGAAATCCTGCCATGCAAATGTAATAGCATTAACTTATTTCAGTCAACCTGTAGCTGGTTTCTTTTGTTGTGACTTGTGGAACTGTTAGCTTTTTGTTTATTTTAATATACCACTTTTCCCATTCGAGGAAAAAATTTTCTATATCCTCATCTTTATATACAACCTTCATTTGAATATTTGATCAAGTTAAGGTTTTGGTTAATATTTTTTTAACATGGGAAATGGTGAATTCAAAAGGTTGTGGAACTTATTTTCCAGACCATATTAGGTTAAACGGACTCTCAGGGAGAGAAAGGCAAGGGTGATGGCTGTGTCATAGACAACCATACTAAAACGAGTGCCTTGAGCATTTTCTTCCAGGTCTTTAAAATTATTCTAGAGGCATTGTGATTCATTTTGGAGTACAATATATTTTTTGAATTGTTGAAGATTCAGTCACTAAATTTTCTGATTTGTTATTTAGGTTTTCTGTATTTATTTTATTTACTTCAGTGCTTATCAAATCATTTTCCAAAATTATGTTTGTTGTCAAATAAGAATAGTTTGATGGTTGGTCAATAACTGTCTTGTTATGCTATTCATGCAGGTAAACCATTTGCTGCTTTATTAGATCACAAAGAAATGGCAGATGGTCATGAAACTGATAAAAACATAGAGATATGGAAGATTAAAAAGCTTATAAAAGCACTGGAAGCTGCTCGGGGCAATGGCACAAGCATGATTTCTCTCATCATGCCTCCTCGTGATCAGATATCTCGCGTCACTAAGATGCTTGGGGATGAGTTTGGAACTGCTTCCAACATTAAAAGCAGGGTCAATCGTCAGTCTGTGTTGGGTGCAATTACATCTGCCCAGCAAAGGCTCAAACTTTACAACAAGGTTCCGCCAAATGGGCTTGTGCTTTACACAGGAACAATTGTAAATGAAGATGGAAAAGAAAAGAAGGTGACGATTGACTTTGAGCCTTTTAGGCCTATAAATGCATCTCTTTACCTGTGTGACAATAAGTTTCATACGGAAGCTCTGAATGAGCTTTTGGAATCTGATGACAAGTTTGGCTTCATTGTCATGGATGGTAATGGAACTCTTTTTGGGACACTGAGCGGTAATACCCGGGAGGTTCTTCACAAATTTACTGTTGACCTGCCAAAGAAGCATGGGAGAGGGGGGCAATCAGCTCTTCGATTTGCCCGACTTAGAATGGAAAAGCGCCACAACTATGTGAGGAAGACTGCAGAACTTGCCACCCAGTTTTTTATTAATCCTGCCACCAGCCAGCCTAATGTTTCAGGATTAATTCTTGCTGGATCTGCCGACTTTAAGACTGAGCTGAGTCAATCTGATATGTTTGATCCTCGACTTCAGGCTAAAATCCTGAATGTGGTTGATGTTTCATATGGTGGTGAGAATGGTTTTAATCAGGCAATTGAGTTGTCATCAGAAATTCTGTCCAATGTGAAGTTTATACAGGAAAAACGCTTGATTGGGAAGTATTTTGAAGAGATCAGCCAGGATACTGGAAAATATGTCTTTGGTGTGGATGACACACTGAAAGCTCTAGAGATGGGTGCTGTTGAGACATTGATTGTATGGGAAAATTTGGATATTAATAGGTATGTGTTAAAAAATAGCAGCAGTGGTGAGATTGTCATAAAACATTTGAACAAGGAGCAGGAGGCTAACCAGAATAACTTCAGGGATTCCTCCAGTTCTGCTGAATTGGAGGTTCAGGAAAAGACTGCACTGCTCGAGTGGTTTGCTAATGAGTACAAGCGGTTTGGTTGCACTCTCGAGTTTGTTACCAACAAATCACAAGAAGGATCTCAGTTTTGCAGAGGCTTTGGTGGGATTGGCGGGATTCTCCGTTATCAACTTGATATGAGGGATTTTGATGAGCTTTCTGACAATGAAGTTAATGATGACTCTGAATAGCAATTAGCCAATTCCACCCCATTGCTGGTGCAGGAGAACAGGGTGAAAATGCCTGCACTAGCAAGCGCAGCAAGCGGTGCTGCGCTCGTCCTTGATGGATGCTGGAAATTTTTGAGGTTTCATCCCTAAACTCTATTTCTGCTAAATTTTGTTATGTTGCTAGAGATAAAATAATTATTAGTTATGATGATATTCTTATTTTTTTGGTTTAAGGGGATCAAGATGTTCGTGTTAAAGCAAGCTTAGTGTGGTGATGATGCTTGATTTTCATAATGGGCAGCTGGATATTATCTGGAGGTGAACTACCCTGATATAATACGCCTTTAGCTTGGCCAGAGCTAGGAAGGTGCTGGATTGACATGGTTGATATCTAGATGAATTTTGCAAATAGTATGAATCCTACAGTATTAAAACCTTAAGGTGGTTGTGGAACTTATGGATTTTGAAGACTGCTCTGTATGTAACTTTTAAGGGACGCTGTCTATGCGATTTTAACAGAGCATTATAATAAGTTGAAACTCATGGAGTTTTTAATATTGTGGAATTTTTATGTCATTGGTGTCTTGTTTCTTATATTCCTTGTTTGTTGCCATTTGACTCATGCTGTCAGTGTTGCGAGGAGCTATGGCTTTGGAAGATGGTGCTGATAGGTGTACTTGTAATGGGAGAACTTGTCCCTGCTTTCCAATCTCTAGGTTTGCTGGAAGAGGGCTTTTTTTTTTTTAAAAAAAAAAAAAAAAAAATTTCCCTTTCCGCTTTACAGTTGCCCAATTGAAGTTTTTGATACATCTAGTTATTTATGCTTCTGAAAATTTGGAGTTCTTTCTTTGGGCGGTGCATTTTGAGCGTCATTTTTGCTCCGCAGTATTGTCGCTCTAAGATGGTACAGGCTTTTAGGTTAACGGTCATCCTTGAGCTTTACTTCCTTTAGTACATTTGTATTTCACATTCTAGAGGCAGCAAGTGACAATGGACTATTAACAATTTCCTCATATTTGACAGTATGTCCAAATACAATAAAATTTGATGTTAATAATGTCATGGAGGAAATGTGTCCTTGCTGCCAAGACTAGTTGAAAATATCCTCAGGAAGTTGCGGAACTCAAAAAACTTAAACTGTCGTACGAATAAAGAAATAAACGACAGCCAAGCCATTAGATGCTTCATGTAAAGAGACTGCAGTTCAATCGTGGTAGTAGCAATGGCAAAAAAATAACTCTGCCACTATGCAAAATTTCCCGGTTTTCATGTTCAAGATAAAACTCCACATCTCTTCCGAATTTTTTACTCAAAAATTCACTCGTTTTACTTTGTTCATATCAAATTTCAGAAATACATATAAAAATGACAGCCAAGCAGGGTTTAACCTATCATTAGACTCGCTACCAAATGGGAATTGACATTGTTCTAATCATTGAAAAGAAAAAAACGATGTTAAACTGTACTCGCCCCACAAAGTTGGATATACAAGCTACATCTGCAACAGATGGCCAACCAAAAAAGGAGTAATGTGGTCTAGATACTAGCGCAGAGGAATGCCCCAGTAAAATGTGAAATTCTCAAATTAATCCACAACTCCCAAGGAATGCCAAAATGAAAAAATTGCCTATGGACTGCATTTGAAAAAAAGAATCCCTCTCTATTCCTAGCAGAAGAAATGCAAACTTCATTAATAACAGAATCCATAGCAAAAAATAAAAATAAAAATTAAAAAAATTAAAAAATCTTCACTAGCACCCTAACCTGATAAGGCAAAAATAGCAAACAGGTAATATCAAATAAACTAACCTACAAAATTGAAGCAGTATTAAAACACTCTATTCCTGGGAAGACTGCATCATGGGACATTAATATTAGCAACCAAGTATGCTGATCAAATAAAGAGTTCATAAACATGATTCATATCAGAGTCATCAATCAGATGATCAGAGAAATCCTTGTATTATATTTAATAAGAATTATCAAACTATAAAATCCATCCAACCTTGTCAAGGGCAGATACTATGTATGACAAGTATATCAAGAGAGTTGGAAAGGGACAACTAGGAATATAAATGGTTCGAAATAGCTTGCGAGCTACTTGAGATCAATTTGAAAAATGCTCAAGAGTGACTCGATATTAATCAAGTCAAGCTCGAGCTCTTGAATAACGAATCAAGTTGAGTTCCAATATTAAAATAAGCTCAAAAGGCTGATTGAGTACATCCATTGTAGATTTAGCGAGGGTAATAATAGAGAGAATACGAGAGTGTGATCGAAGAGAGGAGCTACATCCCTAAACACACAATATAAATACTTAGACTTAATCCTGCAAGAAGATGAAGATTTTGAGGATATTGTCCATCATATTAAAGCAGGATGAATAAAATGGAGAAATGCATTAGTGTAAAAATAAGATTTAAATAATTAAAAATAAAGAAAGAGTTAGCTATCATATAAAAAATATATTGTTAAAAATAATTACTTATTAAAATACATTAAAATTAAATTAGCATCTCAAGGGCTGGTGTGTGGCAGTTTGAAATTGCCATGCTCAAGCTGCTGTGCAGTTTTTTTTTTTTTTTACTGGGTCTGCATGTTTGATCAGCGGATGAGGAGGAGACAAATTTTACTTCCTGGTCCACTGGTTAGACAATGGGACAATAAAAAAAAAAAAAAAACCCCTACTCCTAGAAATATTTTTTAAACTCATCCAATTCTTTAAATAATTTTTTTTCAAATTTCCAATTTTATAAAAAGCCCAATACTTATGCCACACCCCTGTACCGTATACTTATACCATGACATGAAAAGTACCACCAAAAGGGTAACTGTAGTTGTAATGCATCATCCAAAAATGCAATTGCAACAAATAATCAGCCACCAAACATAAAAGGAACATCAAATGTAGCAGAAGAAAAAAGAGAAGCAAAATGCAGAAAAAACAAAAAGCAGAAAAAACCCAGTAGCAGTACAAGAGAAGGAAAAACAATGAAAACCCAAACAAGATAGCAAAGAGAGAGATTTAAGGAGCGTGCTCTTTAGAAATGGAAAGATTCGCTGCCAGCGACCTTGGAGAGGATGTCCTGACAAGATTCTGGCAATTTCCGATGATGGAGGTGGAGTTCTAAATGACTTTCTGACGCATTGATGTTGGATTCTGACAGATTGGAAGATTCCAACTCCAGTGATGGCAGTATTTAAAAAAAGAAGACTCCCTAGAGATGAATGCTTGGGAGGCCTGCCTCCACACATTAGTGACAGTGCCCGCCTTTGAGGTTCTAAGGAGCAGACCCCAGGGCCTGGTGTGCCTAAGGCACGCCTAATAACTATGATTACACCCCTAATAACAAGCAACGATAAACCACAGCTACATTGTAACATTTACGTTTCCCTTTTTGTTTATTTTCTAAAAAAATAATCACAACACATGTTCTGCTAAACAAAGTGTGCTGTTGTTTCTCCACTTATCTTGCACTGTTCCCAAAAAAAAATCATCCTTATTCATATTTTGTGCTGCTGGTTCCAAATTAAAATTATACTTTAAATGGATTTTTGTTACCCCCACATTCTTTCTCATGTCCCTTCACTTATTATTCATCTTCATTCTCTCCCTGTTCCTTCTCTCTCTCTCTCTCTCTCTCTCTCTCTCGCGGTTGAAGCTTCAATCATAATGGAATAGACAAAACTTGCCTTTATAGGCATGGCTTGGGTAATCTAAAACTAGGAGTAAGTACGAGACTCGAAAATTTCCGAATTGGACTGAACCGGAACTGAAAATCCCCGATATGAATAGTAAAGTATCTGAATCGAACCGCACCAATTTTTTTAAACAGGACGGTATCAGAGATTTTATGTTACCCGAACCGAAAATCAGACCAAACCGTAGTTTTATAGATATATATACATATATAGTTTTATTAGTTAACTTACTCAATTAGTATATACTATTAATAATTAAATTTATTAATTATTAATTATTTAATGTGTAAGTTATTAGTTATAATTTATTAAATTATCACTTATTTATTTTAGTCATTGAATGATTAAAAGTGAAAAATATAAAATTGATTTTATTTTGGTTCATAAAGATAAAAAATGTAAAATTTAATTTTACTAAATTGAAATAATCGAATACCTGAATCGGTACTGAACTGAATCTAACCGTCCCGAATTTACAAGAAATTGAACCAAACCGAAAATTTAGAATGGTACTGATTCTCAATTTCTAAGATTCCTAAAATTTCGGTCCGATTCCGAAGATTTTTAAATCCCCGAACTGAACCGAACTGTTCACACCCCTATCTAAAGCCATGCAATTTAAGCCTTCATGACTATGAAAAATGGGGAAAATGTTGGGTTGCCCGTGGATTTTGCACGTTAAGATCTAGTAGTATGTGTTGATGGATCAAGCAATGATGTTTTGAGATATGTTGTCAACTTTTTAATTGTACTGAGATATCAAATACGTGGTTGAACTTGATAGAGAGAAAATGGCAGACCATAGAAGATAGATAGAACCAATAAATGGCTTTTCAAAATCTAAAAACTGCAAACCAAAAGCCATTTCTCTCTTTGTTTTTTTTTTAAAAAAAAGAAGAAAACACTTAATTCACTGAACACACCCTAAATGTTCGACAAATTCTCCAAGCAATTGCTTCTTACTTTTCAATTTCTCAGCAACAGTGCTGAACTTCGCCGACTTCAATCATGAAACATAATGTCATTCAAGACTGTTTAAGAGACTGACCGGCTATTGGTAGCAATTCATATATCCACAAACTCCTAACTTCATTTAATCCATTCAAGAGAACAATATAAGCAAGTTGTATCATGCTACTAGTAACTTGTCATAAGCTTTTCGTGTTTACACGGAAGTAGATAGTATTAAAACTGTTTATTATGTCTTTCATTTTAATTGTCCAAATTTATGACAAGGGATACTTGCAAGTTGTTTGACTATTACTTTCAGCTATAGTCACTCAGTTTTTCACTTATTCTCATTCTCATTTAATTTTTTTTTTTGTTTCAAGAAAATTATTTAATTTCTAAACTCATTTCATGAAAGTCACCTATCAAGTTTCTGATCTATTTTGAAATCTAAAATTATATTTTGTTTGAATTTTTGTTATATTTTAGATTTTTGCATATTATATTGTGATTATTACATTTTATTTAAAGTGATTTTTTTTTCGTTTTTGTCTCAAAAAGGTCAATAGTAGTCAGCCTCTTTTTGGGCTTAAAAAAGAACAAAATCACTTAAAACAAAATATAAAAATCTCAAAATAATATACAAGAATCAAACTATACCAAGAATTCAAATGAAGAGATATTTCTGGTTCCAAAAAAAATTTTAAAAAAATTGTCATGTGACATTTATGAAATGAATTTAATAATTAAAAGATTTTCTTGAAAAAAAAAAAAAAGACTTTTAATGAAAGTAAGTGAAAAATGGGTAATTGTGAGAGAAATGAACCCCTATTCAGTATTGGTTTAGAATTCTCCAAGTTGGGATTTCTAATCCTAGTAGAAATAGGATATTTAAACTATATAAATACTTGTGTAACTATTTATTTTTGTAGGTTCTCAATAATGGAATTTTGAGTATTTGACTTCGAAGGCTTAGTGGCTGCATTAGTCTTAGTTTTAATTAGGAACACATTCTTGTTTTTCTTGCGTCCTTTGCTTCTTGTCAATGAAGCAGCAAAATGTCTATTGGGTCACATTTCCAAGTTTCAAAATGTTTCATCTTTAGAAAGTTACTAAAACAGACCACAAACCAATTTTAATATGCATCGCATTTCCAAGTTTAAGAAAAATTTCTACTCTTGAAACTCACTAAAACAGGCTACGAACCAATTTTATTAAAATTGGAAATGCTTTAGAAACGCATTTTTTTGTTTTGGAAAAAAGAGTAACAGGATAAAACCAAATTCCCAAACCTTCTGCCTCTTCTTTATTGACTGACGATGTCTTCAACTCACCAAATACCATCTCATCGACAGTTGGTGACTGGTGACAATGATTGGCCACGACAAGTAACCCAGTAGCAGCTTAGCAGAAGATAGATGCCAGTGTTTTGAGCTTTTTGTTTCTTTTGTTTATCAATTAGAATGAATATAATTGTAAGTTAAAACTTAACTAGGGTCAATGGTGATGAAATTCAAGAAATATAATCAAATTGAGTAACACGAAACTTCATGTCATTTTTCATTCATGCCTAAATAAAAACCTTAAATGTTTTTTTCTAAATAATTCATAGTGCATCTATATAATTATATGCATTCAATAATCCCACCTCTACACTATTTATTTTCTTTAAGTTTTTTTTTTTGCCTTTTTGACTTTTGTGGATAGTACTAGAAGTTCTAGCTCTAGCCATAGTGTCACTAGTGTGACTTCTACAAAACATGGAGCTCATGATAATAGTTATTCGTGGGAATATGTCCATGCAGTTGAGATAACAAGGGAAAGGGGAGGTAATATCAAATAGATATGTAATTTTCACAATCAACAAAAGCAAGGGGCTTGCACTATTATGAGAGTTCATCTGAAAAAAATTATAAGGAAAGGAATTGGTGTTTATAGGAAGGCGAAAATTGAAAAAAAAAAAAAATATATATATATATAATATGAGCAAACTTGAGGATGCGATCATAACTAGAATCTCAAAACGTAAGTAGAGTTCCTTTGCCTAATATCAACACCAATCAAAGTCCTTTGTTTTTAAATGCACCATGCTTTAAAGAGGAAAAAAGTTTATGAATATCCTTTTGCTAAAGGTTTTGACATGCAAACTAAAAATCAACTAAATGAAGAGATTGTTAGGATGTTCTTCACTAAAATGTATACCTTTTAATTTGGCAAGAACCTAATATTGCATTAGTTTTTATTCATTTGCTACTAATCATCCATTGTGTGATTATATCCCTCTCGATTATAATTAACTGAGAACCGCATTACTTCAGCGAGAGAAGACAAATGTGGAGAGACTATTAAAACTTATAAAATGCACTTGGTTCGCAAAATGTGTTAGCATTATGAGTGATAGATAGAGTGATCCACAAAGGAGGCCTTTAATCAATGTAATAGTTGTTTGTGAATTTGACTCTATGTTTGTTAAAGTTGTGGATTGTTCAAGTTCCTTAAAGTTGTGGATTGTTTAGGTGAAGTAAAGATAAACATTTATTGTTAATTCATTGATAGAGATAATTGATAAGGTTGGGCATAAAAAAGGGGTACAGATCATCACTGGCAATATTGTTATGAAGAATATATGTGCAGCTAAAAATGTAGAAACTAATCAAGAAACATATGATGAGTGTCGTTGGATCACTAAAATTCATATAGATGTGCAAATGAAGCATTTTATAAAGAACCATTCAATTGGGTTGCTATATAAAATTGATTTAGCCCTTTAAAGTTGTTTTCAGTTGTTGATACTCAGTTTACTTCTATTGTTGCTATGCTTAAGAGATTTAAGCTCATTAGGTGTGTTTTGAAAGCAACAATTACGAATGATAAATGGCACAAAACCAAGAAAATGATCAAGGAAAAGCAAGATTTGTTTGTAAAAAGATGGCGGATGAAAGATTGGTGGAAGAATGTTAATTATATTCTTTCCTTCACTAGCCTTATTAATGACGTGATTAGGAATCACGATACTAACAAACCATGCCTTCATTTAGGCATTCAGTTATGAGATTTTATGATTAAAATTGAGAATGGTGTTATATATGAAGATGATGAACAGTAGTTAACTAATTTTTCTCTTTTCTATTTTATGACCTATTGCTTTTTTGTTGATCGTTGGGAAAAGAATAATATTCCACTTGACTATTTAGTTGACCTAAGGTGAATTTCTATTTTAGTTTTCTAGTCCTTTTTAAAATTTCTTTCATTAATTTTTTTTGGGTTTGTTTTTCTATTGAAGATTTTAGAATGATAAATGACTTCAAGACAATGTAGAGTGCCTCCACATATGGATGGGAAAATATGTATTGAAACAAACAAATGTTTTAAAAGAACTTTTCCTGATGATGAGTGTACTAAAGCTAACGATGAGTACGCTAACCTTTCTTTTAAAAGTACGCCATTTATAGGTATGAGACAGAAACCAGGAAGCGGTGGAAGTGCTACGGTTCAAGTGCACCTTTGTTTCAAAGATTTACTTTTAGAGCGTTTTGACAACCTAATTCCTCCTATTGGTGTGAAAGTTATTGAAGCATTTAATCCTTCATTCATTCATTTAGAAAAAATAAACTAACTAGAAAACATGTTGAACATTTAGTGTTTATTCACAATAATTTTTGTCTTTTATGAAGGAGCAATTCTGCAATATTATAATGATAAAACAAAAATGTGGAATGTTGACAAAGATGAATTTGAGAGCATGGAAGACATGGCTATTCTTGAGTAAGTCAACCTCTTTGATAAACTAGAACTAAAGTCCGTATTTTTCAATGAAGATGCCAATAAAAACGTGGTGAAGAGAATGATGAAGTAGGAGAACTTTCATGAATGTCTTGCATTATGCTTTCCTTTTTTTTCGCATATATTGTCTATTACTAATTTTAGTTTTGGAAATTATAAACCCCGTGTGCCTTTTTCTTGAAGACTTGGTTTGGTATATATATTATCCAACTTTTTTTTTTTTTATATGATTTAATGGTTGAATGTTGATTTAATATTTTTTATAGTTAAGTATTTCCCCTAAATGATGTTTTGTATATTTTTTAAAAATATAGTTTTTCCATGTTCATTTATGCATTTCCGTTTTCACGCTATATGGATTCTTGTTCATGGTACCACATCTGCTTGGCTAGTAAATTAATAACATCTCCTAGAAAATGCGCCCTAACTAAAAATCAGTAAAAGCTCGAAACTACCAAAAAAAAAAAAAACACACGAATTACTTCTTTAAACTCTTCTAACCTCATGGTCATTTGGCCCTTGTTGGGGAAAAAAAAAAAAAAAAGGTAGACTACAATGCTAGAAAATTCATATTATTCCCCAATGTCAAAACCCTTTTTTTTTTTTTTTTTTCCTCCCAATGCTATTTATCGTCACATCAGAACCCAATGAATTACTTCAGCAGCCATTATATAACAGCCCCCTACAGGAAATTATAAAGAACAAAAAGATAATAGTCTACTATAAGGAGTTCTAAACCTACATAATAAATTTAACAATACCTGTTCCATAGGTACAGGCTCCTTGTCCTTCTGCTCTTCCAGATTGCTAGGTTCAGCATCAGTCTCATTGTGACTATCAATGGCCATTTTCTCATCTTTTTCTTTGTCTTTAAAACCATTAGAACCAGCATCATTATCAAAAATCTTCAGATCTGCAGGAAGTTGACCTGAACTCAATGCCTGTCACTCAAACCCACTTGGAAATTCCAAGTTAGCATCAATCATAGATAGAAAAAAAAAACAAAATTCAAAATCCAAGATACCAATCTATTAAGCAAAAAGCAATTACCTTCTCGAGTCTGGCAACTTCTTCAAGAGTTTGGGAATTCACGATAGCAGCCTGCATAATGATCATACAATGAATTGAAAGTGAACATAACCTGAATCTGACGTACACACATGCTAATGGCAACAGCATTGGTAATACACAAATTTAAGCATTATGTCCAAAAAGTTCCCACCAGAAAAAATGTACAAAAAAAAAAAAAATTATTTTGAGCATGATATGGTTGGAATAAAACTGCCTGCAGTAACGACACTGCATGATACAAATAATATGAATATAAAAAGCTCCACTTGTAAGAAAAGAACAGCACTACCTATTCCTGTTGAGTGGATACTTGTATAATACAATAATCAGTTTCTTTAATACCAAATACATTAAACAAAATTCTCTAAATTTGTTTCAAAAGACCCCAGGTCTGTTTAGAAAGACCAAAATGTTTTTAGACTCTATTCAATTGCCTTCAGTATAGAGTAAAAAGCCAAAGAAACAATATTCCCTCGAAAAATAACCTTGGCCAAACAAAACAATTCTAAAAAAATCAAAATATAGATCGCTTATTAAGGACTAGGTAGCATCACTAAGATCTGACATTTAAATTTTCATATGTAGAAGTCCAAGTCCAGTACAGTCTAAGTGCACTAGTAGACCTCGACTATAAACTACAAAGATAGTGATTTGTTTTATTGACAGATAACGATGTAATATTCCAACAGCTCCTTATGTTCTCAAAGAAGGTGCAATTGCCTTCTCTAATAAGTGTGATTGCTGAAAATCCCTTTGTTCATTTTCTTTAAGAAATTCAACAATTAATTCATCCATTTGCAGTTTCATACAGTAGCCAAAACTCGAATCTTTCAGACCCAACTGTTCACCTCAACAGTCCATGAAAGTACAATATGTCAAAACCAATCACACCAAGCACCCTTGTATTGCATCATTTTCCAACATGATTCCTACACTAAATTGTCCAAATCCTTCTACTTCAATGGAATTAGCATTTAAAAATGTTGATCAAACCATTTTGTAAATGATTCTATTCTCTGTATTAGAAATCATAACTAGCAAAAACCAGTTAATCCATGAACTGTAGAGAAAAACTCTGAACTAGAACATAAAGTCTTATAAAAGCTTCCCAGGTTCTTTGCAACTACTGCACAAAGATATGATGGCCCTTTAAAAAAGTAGTTGTCATATGACTAAAGAGAAAAAGAAAAAGGACTAAATTTTAAGCAAAACAATCCATCATATACAAGCTGAATAGGTCACAACTATCATGCAACCCTTTCAATAACTTTTTTAAAAAATATTACTAGAAAAGGGCAAGCCTTAGCTGCTACAAACAACATTAAAAACATCTGTGTTATTTACCGAAACTCAGAATAACATAAAGTGCTTACATGTATTTAGCATATTACCTTTATAGCTGTAATTTGCTCAGGTGTGGGGGCAACCACCTTTGGAGTCTGCTGTTCTTCTGCCACTTCTGTAACATTTAGAACCTCACTTGGAGTGAATGTATTGGCAGACTCCTTTTTTGCATCTTCTTTGACTTCCTTGGACACAAACAAATTTCCAGCTTCCAATCTCTCCTATCATCCATGTACAACATTGATGAACAACTCCCAAGATGAGAACATTAAAAAAATATAATTCAAGAGTTGTAAATAGATGAAAACTACCATGCGATAATGTGCTGTTCATAGCCTTTTTTTCCCTATGTCAAACAAGGTATAACTTGAGAAAAGTGAAATCAAAACCTGAGAAGATCCAGAAAGCACTAGACTTTGTACTTCTAAATCCAGAAATACAGTGGAAAATGAATGATCAGCAAGGATTTCAAATTTGCAACATTGTACCAACGATACTTATGGCCCTTAGCCTAAGGCCTTGCAAAACAGGTCATGTTCCATGTCTCACATTATATCAAGCAATTATAACAACTACAAGAATGAAGAAAGTACCACTACACCAAACACCTTTAACTATCTCCTAACCAGGAAATTTCCATGAGTGGCAGAAGAAAATCATTTTGTTTGCATGATAATCAATAATAAGCTGCATTAAAAACAATTGCAGTTTCAGATCCAGATCCAGATAATGAAGTGACAAACCCCAAGCCATCTTGATCTTGCAATTCTAATTAGAAAAAGAAAGTACCAACACATGCCAAAAAATACTAAGAAGAAGCATTGTCCAAATAACTTATCTCACCTTGCTTTTCACCTTCTTGAAGTCAAGAACTCGAAGTGATTTTAATTTGTGAATCACATACAATCGATAATTTGGTTTTTTGGTGATGTTATTATCCAAAAGACTGAGGAACTGCAGCTTTGGAAGAGAAGAAAGAGGATCAATCTCAACCAAATTGACAAGCCTGTTGTTTGTCAGAATCAATGCGTGTAATTTTGGCAAGAACTCTACAAAATAAAGCAACAGAAGACTGTACTATGCTTTGAATATTTTAATTTTATAGAACATGTGAAAAAGCAAAAGGAATCTGCAGGATTGGTTGTTTTATTATGCTATCACTAGACAGATTTTAAGTGATATTAAATGATTACCTCCAATCTTGCGATTGATACGAGTTATTCTGTTGTTATTGATGAGCAAAGTACCCAATCGAGTAAGATATGGCATGTTTTCCAGCTTGACAATCTCATTGTCAGACAAATCAATGGTGTCAAATTGGTCCTGTGGACAAGCCAACTCATAATGGTGCAAAATTTTGCAGATACTGTAAACCATTGTATATGATCAAACAAACACATGAATTCTACATCATCTAGAAAAAACAATATTGGTATTCTTAGTTTGATGCAAAGGGATCCTATACTTAATGAGTGGTAAACAAGAAATCCAATTGATTAGTCTCGACAATTGCCAGCGTTATTTGTGATGCAGAGCACATGATCCTGCATCAATTTGTTTCTGCCAACCTTTGTTTCAGGCCAAGACAAATTGATGAAATTAGAAACTAATCAGGGACGGAGAGTGCCATATCTCGTATAAAATGAATATGTTCTAAATGGAAAAACGAAAAGAAAAGGGAGAGAGGAGTACGTCAGTAGCACCCAAGTTCTCTATCACAGGGATTTTGTTGCCTGCAGCCAAACGAAGGGGAGAGAGAAATGTTAATGGTTCTGCTATTGATGAGAAGCAAGCAGCAATATCCTCACTGCGATGGACAAGGTGCATTAGGTTTCGATAAGGACAAAATAGCTGAGCAACTCACCTCGAAGATCCAACTCCCTCTCCTTGACGGCATTGAAGAAATGAGGGCTTTTCCAAATCAAGTCGGCACTTAATCTCACCATATCTTCTCTCCTCTGCTATCCTATTATTTATCTATGAATTTCCAAGGACGGTTACTAGAGGTAACACAACGCTTCCTTTTCTTCTAATATATTCTATTACTGGATATAATGAAACTAGCGTTCGAAGAATGGTTAAGCGACCACACCGAGGGATTTTTCATCCAACTGCTGCAGTTCTAGCGGCCTGCGGCTTCTCTGACGAGTTGAGTTTGAAATTTTTTTTATGTTTAGATAATAGGTTTATAAAGGGTTGAAAGAGTTATTAATAGAATTGAAAGAGGGAGTTTGATTTAAAAAGAAAATGTTGAATTATATTTATGTTTTGGATGGTAGAAATAAAAAAAATTGAGATTAATTTTATTTGTTTGTAATGGAATGAAATTAAAAGTTAATTGGAAAATTGATAAAAATATTTTTATATATGTAAATATAATTTTTTTATTTTTTATTTATTAAATATTTAATATTAAATAAAAGTTTATTTTTATTATTTAAAAATTATAAATTATTGTTATTTATAAAAAATATGAATAATTAATTTTTTATAATATTTGATAAAAAATTAAATATAAATAGCTTGAAAAGTAACAATTTTTTAATTAAGACTAAAAATTAATTTTAAATATGATTAGATGAATTAAAATTTAAAAACCCAACTAAAAAAGAAGTAAAACATAAAATATTTTCACAAAAGTAAACACAAAATACATATATTTTTTATCATTATGAAATTACGAAATAAGATTGTAATAGAATTAAAAAAATGCGACTAATTCTAAGCCTTTTTTTTTTTGTGATCTATTCTAAAAAAAATACCAATCTGAAAATAATAAACTACCTTTCAAAGTGGGTCAACCCCTAAATTAATTGGAAAAAAAAAAAGAGATTGTCCCAAAATCTGCAAATTCCCTATCTAATAACGAATAATATATGAATAACAATCACAAATCCAACAAAGCTTAAACTTCCAGGAAAAAGGCGTCAAATTTGGAACCAAAGTAGTTTAACTTCCCATCAAGCAAAGCCTCGATAGCCTCCTTCTTCAACCATAAAAGGGTACTCTTCACGGCCTGCCTAGCCCCATGCTTCCTAATCAACACGCTATTATACTCCTTCGCCAACCTCATACTTGGGTATCTTCTCCTTATCCACCAAAAATACCCTTGTACGTACTAATTCAACCAAATGCTTTTTCTACCACTTATCTTATATTTTTACAATACTTATTTTCAATAAATCATATTATATTTGTACTATCCAATAAATTTTTTCAAAAAATATATATTTATAAAATTTTCAATAAGGGGATATATATTTTTTATTGTTTATAATTTTATAAAATTTATTCTCTTTATTTATATAAAAATAAAATTAAGAGATTAATTATATATTTAAGAATTATTTTAATAAAGCAAATTCCATCATATCTCATAATTTTGCAGGCCAATTAACATAAAAATGTATATAAATTTTATAAAAAGTTACTAATTAATCATACAAAGAAACACTTATCAATTCTTCATAGCCCATAATTTTATCCTAAAAAAGTACTATGTTGTCCCAAGGCACCAAGAAGAGGGGTTGAATTGGTGTATAAAAATTTAAAATAAAGATGAAGAGAAGAAGAAAGAATAGTAAGGACACAAAGATTTTATAGTGGTTCGGGAAAAACAATCCCTACGTCCACTCCCCAATCACTCAATTGGGTATTTTACTAAGTCAATGGTGTTTTCAAGCTCACACCCAACTTACTACAACTTGTGTTTTAATGGCTAACACACAGCCTTACAACAAAGTGTTTTCTAGGCTAACACAAAACCTCACTCAAGTGTTTTAGCAGGCTAACACTAAAACCTTTCTTAGAGTGTTTTGGTAGGCTAACACAAAACCTTACAATCTGGTGTTTATTGCTCACACCTAACAAATGTAAAGAAGATGAAGAAAATGAGTAGCAAAGACTTAAGAGGTTTCAATGCTTGTAATAAATTTGTTAGCAACCCTCTTCATGGTTGTTTGGTGGGGTATTTATAGCTAAACTTCATCAAAGAGACGTTGCAGATCATAGCTCATTAAATCTTTGAGACATGCTCGACAGATTCTGCATTTAATGCTTGTCAGGATGAAATCGCGGTCGCTGCTGCTTTTTGCGGTCGCAAAATCCAAATTCTTCAAGAGAAACTCTGTTTGTTTCTAACGGCTAGTCCACGTGCCATCTTTTTATTTGTTTACACAGAAAATATAGTCGTTGTCCTTCACCTACTTTTAGAAGTCGCGGTCGCTAGTTTTTCTTGCACAGACACCGCGAATTCAACTGCCAAAATTGGTAACTTTCCTCCACAAGGATCACGGTCGCTACTGGCAAGATGTCTTCGCGATTTTTGACTTCCTACAGTCTCATTGGACACTTGTCAGGCTGTGGTTGTGGACTTGCTTCCTTCTTGAATTTCTTTGAAATTCGCAGTCGCGACTCAGCCGAGATTTCTACTGCGAATTCGTCTGTGATAATTTGACCTTTTTCTTCTCAGGGATCGCAGCCGAGAATGACACTACGATTTCGCCTGCTTGATTTTCAGCATGTCTTAACATGAATTGCGGTCGTGAATTTGTAGGTTGCGGTCGCGATTTACATGTTACTTTGGAATACATCAACTTCTTCATTTCTTCTTGAGGGATTGATTCAATTCTGCAATAACAACACTTATTTGAAACATTAGTGATGATCAATCTACTTTGTCAAGATCAAAAGAGGTT